>CAUYQG010081439.1:0-67467 GCA_963574415.1 Tarsius wallacei | reverse complement strand
TATCTCAGAGTGGTTTTGATTTGCATCTCCCTGATGATTAGTGAGGTTGAACATTTCTTCATGTGTCTGTTGGCTGCTTGGATGTCTTCCTTTGAGAAATGTCTGTTCATATCTTTTGCCCATTTTATAATGGGGTTGTTTGTTTTTTTCTTTTCCGCACATTTGAGTTCCTTGTAGATCCAAGATGTTAAGCCTTTGTCAGACCTGGAGTTGGCAAATACTTTTTGGGATTTATTCTTAGTCATTGTCTTCTCATAACTACAAGGGGACAGCAACAGGTCCAAGGATTATAGCAGATATGACTATATCTAGGGGAGACCATCTTTTCTTAAGACTGAGGAAGCTTTTTCCAGAAGCCTGACAGCAGACATCTCCTCATGTTTCATGGAACACAAGTGTCTCACATGCTCATGCCTAAACCAATCACTGGCAAGAGGAATGGGACTTCTGTGATTGGCATAGACCAATCAGTGTTCATACCCGAGGGTTATTGATGGTGCTAGCCTTCCCCAAACACATAGATGTCCAGAGGAGGTTAGATCTCTGTATAAATGGGTGTTTTATTACAAAGGTGAAAGGACAATGGGAGTAGATGTGAGCAGGCACCCAACAGTGTCTGCTGTAACTTTCATGAGAGGACTTAGCCTGAGAAGTGTGATCTGGACACTGCAAGATTAATCCAGTAACAAAGACTTGACCATTGGAAGATATTCAAGATCACAAGTACAACCCAGTGACTGATTTTAAAAAAAAGGGGCTGGACTTGGTGGCTTAGCATGTAATCCCTGCATTGGGACACCGAGGCAAGTGAATTGCCTGAGCCTGCATGTTCGAGACCAACCTGGGCAACTTGGCGATACTGCATCCCTATAATAAATTGAAAAATTAGCTGGGCATGGTAGTGCATGCCTGTAGTTCCGGCCACTTGGAAGGCTGAGGAGGAAGGATCGCCAGAGCTCAGCAAGTCGATGTTGGGGTGACCATGAGCGTGCCACTGCACTCCAGCCTGGGCAACAGAGTGAGACTCTACCACTCCCCCCAGAGTATGACTCTGACCCATCGCCTAGATGATTATTTGCTTCTCAAGAGGATGAAACCCTTATGTTAAAAAAAAAAAAAAGAATTCTCAGTTCTCCTGCCCTGCCTTCTGCCCTCAGCAGGTTTCTCGGGTATGTGCCTCAAAGAAATTCCTCTCTGCTCTCCTGGTCCTTCCCCAGTCATTGGTGGTTGCAGTCTCATGTTACACAAAAGCCTAGGGTGCCTTGGAATTATCTCATCATTCTTGTGCCCTGCCCCAGCCTTCTCACAGCCCCATGCACCTGTGTCTTGGCTGGACTTTCTGAGCTCCCTGCTTCTCCCTCAGCTGTGGATGGCTGCTGCTGCATAAATCCTAGAGGCCAGAGTGCTTCTGAGGGATTTTCCTCAGTTCTTCTACACTATTTTCCAATTTCTGTGGGTCCATGCCTCAGGGGGACCTTCAAATCTCCTGGCATTCACCAAATCTTCCACATAATCCCTTGGTGAAGATCCTTTGGAAAGAGTTGTCAAGAGAGCTGCAGACGATTTTTGTGACTGGTGCACTTGAGACTTCAAAGTGGTCACACAAGCCTATAGTTTGCCTTGAACAATTGATTAATAATCATCTGATTTCTTCTTACCCCTGTGCTGTCTCACTTCTCCTTTCACTTGCTCTGCCGTTCAACATACTCTGACTCTAGGTTCCAGTCTGCTTCTAGCTAGGGAAAAAAACCCTCTACACAATCTTGTGTTCTTTACCAGAAATACATAGTAGAATTTGAGATCAGATGTAATAGTTATAGAATTTTTATTTGCTAGAAATTATGGTCTTTGAATATATTTCCCTTGGGGACTTCAAGGGAAAGTTATGACGACTGAAGAGCAAAATTTGAGTATATCCTGGCCACTCTCAACAATATGAAAAATATATCCTTCCAGAACCTTTTAATGTGTATGTGCATGTGTTTTATTTTAAAAAGTCAGACAGCATTGTACATGTAAATGGTATTTTATATTTTATACTTAAGAATAGTATTAGAGGTGAGCAGCAAATTGAAGCCATTGTATATGTTTGTCTTAGTCTGTTTTCTGCTGATCTAACACAATGATACAAACCAGTAATTTATAAAGAACAGCACTTTATTTGGTTTACAGTTCTGGAGACTGGGAATTTCAAGAGCATGACCCTGGCATCTGGTGAGGACCTTCTTCTGCATCATGGCAGAAGATATCACATGGAAAGGAGGTGCACACATGAGATAGAGAGATTAAAAAATCAGACTGAACTCATTCTTTTATCAGGAGCCTACTCCTGTGATAATTAACCCACTTCCATGATAATGGTATTAATCATTACCTAATCTTCTCTTAAAGGTTTCATCTCTTAACACTGTTGCAATGGCAATTAAATTTCAACATACGTTTTGAAATGGGAGACATTTAAACCATAGCAATGTTTCAAGCAGAAGTGCAAAATTACACAGCTGATAAAAGACTTGAGAAGCCAAACAGGATGATGAGGTAGTCCAGAAATTATTAACAGTAGAAAAATTCTTCCTACAACTTTCATAAACCTGAAGGGATGAAGGGAGGAGTGGTGTTAACAGAACACAAGTGCCAGGGCCTTCCTGAAAGAGTTAGATTCATGGTGGGGCTGGGAGGCTTCACAGATAGTGTTGGGATTATGGTGACGTCCAGTGAAAGCTGGAGCCACAGAGAAGATATAGCTGCTGCTAGGGGTGCACTTACAGAAGGCAGAGAAGGAAAAAATTACCAGGTTTATCCACTCCTCCCATACACTGGCCTCCTTCTGGTTATATGCTTTGGACCAGAGAAATGTAGAAGAATGGAGAATAGAGAAAATGGATTTCAAAGCAACCATGAGGATGATTGTTGCATTCAAGACTTTTTGTTACGTGGCACTCATTTCCACCCTTCTACCTATGTTTAATGCCCACACAGTAACTTTATACTTCCATATACCAGGAGGCAGTTGGAATTTATATAGAAAAGACATTTTTCTCCTTTCCCTACAAAATAACTATACTATCCAAGGCTAGGTTCATTAGGGGTTACGTAACCCCCTCCATGAGTTTTGGATTCCTATTTGTGGTAGAGTCATCTGAGAACAAAATTATACAATTAGAATTCACCAACAGTCCTCAAACAAAATAGTAAAAGAAGGAGAAAGGGGAAAATGGGTATTTAGTTAATAAAGACATAACTATAACACAAATATGCATTGCCCTACAGTCCTCATTTCTGTAATAATCATTAAGCCAAAGTTGACATTTATTGCTTTCTTCTTTCACTATCCATTTCATGTTCTCTTAAACTCAGGCACGCCTTAACTGGGTTCTTTTTTATTTTTATTTTTGGTGTCATTATCCAAATCTTTCTTTATGAAGCATTGGGTTGTTAGTGGTCCTGCCCTGATTGGGTTGTTGTAATTTTCCCCTGACTTTTATTACCGGATGTAGAAGTATTGTGAGATTTTCTGGTGGATTCTGATATAATTTTCCCTGTGCACAAGTTCTGGGCTCCAAAGTCAGTTGTTCATAATTCAGTGTTTGAAAATCAGAACACATTTTTATATTAAAATGATATTATAATTGATATTTTGGTTCCTAATACCTCTCATGGGCCTACCTTTAATGCAAATATCGCTGAGCTGATGGATTACAGCATGAGTAATCCTATCCTCTCTCCCTTTTTCTCTCTCTCGCTTTCTCTGTCACCTCAGTCCATGTCTTCATGAAAGGCCATTGCCAAGCTGTAGGAGCAAAATACTCCTTGCCAGTCATTTAGATTTGAGTTGAAACTTAGATTTATCATGAGGCAGAAGACTTTGCAGTAAAGACGCTGTCATTGTGAGACACTTCATACCTTGTAAAAGAATTTTCAGGTACTATATATGGAATAAAAGCCTAGAAGAGAAGGTAGTAAAAAAGACAATAGATGTTGGTGAGGTTGTGGAGAAAAGAGAACGATTGTGCAGTGTTGGTGGTAGTGTAAGCTCATTCAGTCCCTGTGGAGAGCAGTTTGGAGATTTCTCAAAGAGCTAAAAATAGATTTACCATTCTACCAGCAATCTTGCTACTGGGCATATACCTCCCAAAAGCATAAATTGTTGTACCAAAAGGATGTCTTCACTTGTATATTTATTGCAACGCTATTCACCATAGCAGAAACATGAAACCAACCTAGGTGTCCATCAATGGCGGACTGGACAAAAAATTATAGTACATACACACCATGGAATACTATGCATCCATAAAGAAGAATGAAATCGTGTTCTTTTCAGCAAAGTAGACATGGCTAGAAGTCATTACTCTAAGTGAACCAACACAAAAACAGAAAACCAAATACTTACTGCATGCTCTCACTCATAAGTGGGAGCTAAACATCGGGTACATATGTGTATAAAGATGAGAACAAGAGACACTGGAGGCTTTTAAAGGGGTTAGGTCTGGAGGGGGACAAGGATTGAAAAATTACCCATTGGGTACCATGCATACCATTTGGAGGAGAGAATTAATAGAAGTTCAAACCTTACCACCATGCAATATACTCTTGTAACAAACCTGCATATATATTCCTTGAAAATTAAAATTTTTAAAAAAATTTTAAAAAGAGAAGATAACTTTTTATCCCGAGTTCATGCCTTATTATCTCTGTATACTTTATTCTTGCTGCCATCTGAGGCTAGTGCTTGTATTTCTCAGGAACAGTGAATCAGTGGTTTTTATTTTGAAAGCATTTCCTAGAAAAATTGACATTTAGAAGATGCTAGTCAGATGTATCATGAAGATTTGGTAATCTTGGGTACGTTCTTTTTCTTTGGCTTGTTTGTTATTCATAGCCTCTTTCTTGCTTTTAGATGCTGTCTAGTTCTGTTGAAATATGGCTGCTTTATATGGATACCATAGGCTATATGGATATAATCAGATAATCCCTACTGGCTTACCTTCAAATCTGGTTTCAGATATTTGTAGCTTCAGAAAATAGATTATTTTGTTTTATTTCAGAAAAATAGTTTATTGGCCCACTTAAAACACCTTTAAAATTCACTTTATATTTTATAATAGATTTAGGTTTTCATGAAAGTCGCAAAACTTGTACAGACAGCTGCCATATAACCTACTTCCAGTTTCCTCTATCATTAACATTTTATGGTATGGTACAATTAATGAACTAATATTGATCCATTTTTTATTAACTAAAGCTCATATTTTATTCAAGTATTTTTAGTTTTCACCTAATGTTCTTTTTCTGTTCCAGGATCTGGATATCACATTATATTCTGTTCTAAGATATCACATTACATTCATGTCTCAGACTCCTCATGGCTTTGACAGTTTCTCAGACTTTTCTTGTTTTTGATGACCTTGACAATTTGAGTTCTGGTCAGGTATTTTGTAACGTCCATCAGCTGGGATTTTTCTGATGTTTTTTCTTCAAGATTAGACTGCATTTGTGGGTTTTGGGGAGGTTAACCACAGAAGTAAACTACCATTCTCATCATCTCATTTCAAGAGAATATGACCTTATAACTGGTCATGTAAGTCTTGATCACTTGGCTGAGGAGGTGTTTTTCAGGTTTATTTATTACAGTTTTCTCCCTTTCCATAGTAGATTCTTTGGAAGAAAGTTATTATGGCAGCTCACACTTTAGAACCAATTATTTGGGCTTTAATTAGCTTTCATTTTAAATGTATATTTCTTGAAAAATTGTAAGTTTGGCTGTGTAATTATAGGTTGCAAAATGAGACAAATAGTAGTTTCTTTAAGTTAAATTAAAACTTTTTGTCACAACACACAGCCTTGGGTCATTTTCAAAGACATACCTGGTATATGGAAGACATTGATTTGAAAAGAGAAAGTTTCCAACAATGGATTTATATATGTCTTGAAGTCTGATCAAATTGTTTTTCATGTTAATCTGGTGAATATTTAATAGTTTGATGTATTATTCCGCTTCATATGCACATTTCCAGCTAGAATGAGGAGAAAATCTTCACTCAGAAGAGGTTCTTTTTTTCTTCTCTCTGGCAGAGTTTTGTGTTGTATATCTTCATTACTCCCACTGGGAAGAGATTAACTTTTCACTGTTGATATATTCTGGGTTTTATATGGAACAAAACTCTCAGGTAGAAAAGTGGTTTTACTCTTCGGCTTGCAGAGCTTTCGATATTTATCATAATTCTTGTCATATGCTGTGGATATTACTTTGACCATTGCAGCCAGAAATTCTGATGTAATCAGTTCAGTCTTCAGGGAGTTATTTGAATCAAAACCATTAGGAGTCTCTAAATGAACCCCGATGGCGACTCTTGCTGGGTTATACTCACAGGTGAGTTCCCATCAGTAATTAGATATTTCATTCTTGGCATTGAACAAGCAGTACTTGTCATACTAGGACACTGCAAGGTTTGGAGCTTATTTGTGAAATAAAGGGAAGCAGAAACTGCAGTGCTTACTGTGGCAGTGAAGATTATTGAATATTGAGCTCTTTTACTTTCTGGGGATGTCATTTACTTTTCCGTCTAATAGATTTAAACAGAAGGCTACTCTATCAATTTGTTTTCTGCTAAAGTAAAACTTCAAAATTCTTAAATGGATAACTTAAATACTTGCATTATTCCAAATTGATATTTTTAGTATATTTTATTTATTTTGTTTTAGATCCTTTCTTTTTGTCTCTCATCTTCATGATCATTATCTATCTTCATCCATCCATCACGTATCTAGAAAATGTTTATATAATGGTGATAATTGGAGAGAATGGGTAGAATATTGCGAACACTGAGAGGATAAAATAAGAGTAAGGGGAGGCATGGCTAGAACTTTTTTGAGAATCAAAAATTCTGATCTTGGTGTTAAACAGGTATTACATGCTTTGTATTTGGGCCTTCACTAACATAGTGCCAATTATGCTAAATATGTATTTGTCTCAGGGAAGGTGCTTGTTCTTGGTTTCTAGAAGTCTTAGAAAAAAATCAATAAATCAGTGCATACTTGCTTTGTCAACTAGAAAAATAATTATATGAGTGATAGTTTTGATTTAATAGACTCAGGATTTGGCATAGGGGTCTTCGTTTTAAACATAAACATTTCTGTTGCAAGTGTTCACAGAATTACATATTTATTAACTCTATTTTATTATATGCAATTCTGGAACAAAGATCTTCTATTTATTTTTTTGAGTCACCTTGAAATTACCTTTTGAGAAGGATCTCTAATTTACAACAAATTGAGATAATTGTCTTTTGTAGACTTCCCATCTTTCACAGAATCTCAGCCTCTACTCCCCTCCTCCCAGCTCTTCCAATTGTTAAAGCACATGATCAAGAATTGTGAAGGGTCTGAGATTTTACCCTATTTGCAAGCTAACAAGTTTGCCTGTCATAATTTCATGGATGCTGGCAGAAGACATGAAACTGTTGTGTTAGAGACAAAGGACTTTATTTTTCATAGCACAGTAAGCACCATGAGCTTCATGTTCATATGAATTCTCCTTGCCCACTAAATCCCACAAAGGCAATGAAGAGCAGCCCAGGAAGATATTGTGCACACAGGAGATTTTCAGCATAACTGAGGAATCCTGAATTTAGGAACTCCTCAGTTGTATAAGAGGGTTGCTAGCAAAATTCCCAACCTTTGCTCCAGAGGGAGACAATCTATTTATAATCCTGGTGAGTAAACAAGTATGCCCTCTGCCTAAGAAGGAAATACTGTCTTCCAAGGCTGTTTGTTATGTAAACATCCTTACAAAGTTAGTCCAGAACAAAAATGTCAGTATCTTTCTCTTGGAAGACAGGTAAAAACACAAGAGAATTGTGGAATATGTCTGTCAACACATGGCTCTACATATTATATAAAGCTATTTATCCTCTATCTATCTATCTATCATCTTTTTATCTAGAAAAAAGAAATAACGAAACTCTACATATTCATTTTTGCATTTATCCATTTAATCATCTCATTATTTTTATTCATTCAAGTATTTCAGTGCTTCCCTGTTCCATCACTGTGTCTGATACAATGCTAGGTTTGAAATAACAACAGTGAACTAGAAAGAAACAGTTCCTTACTTTGTGAAGCTTACAGTCCATGGAGAAGAGAGACTTTAACAACATAATCAGCTGGACTGGGTGGCTCAGCCTGTAATCCCGTGCCTTGTGAGGCTGAGGTAAGTGGATTGCCTGAGCCCGAGGGTTCGAGACCTGCCTGGGCAACTTGGCAAGACCTCATCCCTACAATAAATCAAAAAATTAGCCGGGCGTGGTAGCGCACGCCTGTAGTTCCAGCTACTTGGAAGGTTGAGGCGGAAGGATCGCTGGAGCCCAGCAGGTCGAGGCTGCGGTGGCCGGCAGCGGCCACTGCACTCCAGTCTGGGCGACAGAGTGAGACTCCAACTCAAAAAAAAAAAAAAAAAAAGAACTGACAAATCACTGCCACTCAACATCTATCACAATTATGCTTGAGAAAGATGTTATTTATTGAGCCCTGCCTCAAGGGTATGCAGTCTAGCTATTTTTCTCTTTTCTCTGGATTCTATCCCTGCATGGAGCTATGTGACTGGAACATCTTAGTCCTCCCCCAAATCACTTTTATTGAACTGTTCTCTGGTGTGGTGCCATCATTTTACATGGGGAATGTTATCAAAAGAGTCATATGACACTTAGTGCAGCATTTTCTGTAAAGCTCCTGGCCTTCTAGAGGAGAACATACTCGATAAATTATTCTGTGGTATTGACACAGGATTAATAATTTCGTGCGCTACTGGTATATTCCTAATTTATAGACATGAAACCACAAAATGAGATTAGATTCTTTCTTAATATGTTTTGCTATTATAAAGCTTGGAAATATTTTTTTTGCCCACTTCTAATAGTATATAGGGCTTTCCAACGTAGTGACCTCCCTCATACCTGCCCATCTCTCTTTAACCTCATTTAACTATTTATTTCCTTTTACTGAACTGAATATATATTTTTAATAAGCTGTTTTAAATCTTTTCTGGAACAAGTTAGAGCAAATAAATAAATACAATCTTAAAACTAGACCACTGGTGAGCTTGGATAAATTGCTTTAATCCACCAGGCTCTGGTTCCATCATCTGTAAAATGAGAGGTTTGAACCAGATAAGCTTTACATGATTTTTTTAGCTCCCCAGTTTTTGTTTCTAAAGAAAATTTCATGTTTTTTCAAGTCTGAGCTATCATAGACAATAACTCAACTACCTAAAGTGACTAAACTTCAACCATCATATTTTTGCTGATGGAATTATTGATTGCTCAGAACATTCCTATTTGTAAAAAATGACCTAGGAGCTGCTTTTGTCAGATATAGTCTTCTCCAACATTCACTCAAATACTGTATACAGAATTGTGTTATAGTAAAACTAGAAAGCATTGCTCTTGCTCTCTTTTCTTGTTCTTATTGAAGTTCAGTTCACTTGCAGCACTTTCAGAAGATGCTTGTTTTCTGTTTCCTGTTCCTGAGTCTCATCATCTGAATCTATCCTCTGAGCTACTCATTGGTAAGCCAGTTTCAAATGTGTTACTGCTCAAGCTCCTCAAAAGGAAGCTGTCCATCTAGCGGTGATCCAGGGTTCCATGGAAATGAAGCTGAAGGATCATACCCTCAGGGAAGAACTGGAATTAACCTGAATTAGCTTTCCTGAAAGAAAAAGCAAGGTACTCTGATGCCAGTCTCATAGGTACTAAGAGCCTTTACTGTGAACTGAGTTTGCTGCTTGGCACCATTACCTTCCATTACTCAAAGGCCAGGATGACATTTCTCACTCTGTCATCAGTTCAAATAGCAGTCCGTTTGATGCCTGAGTTAATACAATAACACAAATTTACAAAACATCTCTATATAGAGCTTCCCTGTATTATACTGCATGTGAAAATAGATGTGTGGTTAAAGTGCAACTCTTTCAACAAACATTTATTGCCTACCTTTAATGGACCACATACCCTGTGCTCTGTCTGTTTATAGGAGTAGGTACCATGCTGGAAGATAAATATTCATCAAGTTGTATATAAAGAGTGAAGTAAAGAAAGATGTGTTGTTATTAATGTCTTGAGGCAGAGGACTGAACAGGAGTGTTGAGGGACTAGCTGGAAATTAGTTCATGGAATAAAACATGAAAGTAACTGTAGCCTTCCTTTCCCACTGTATTATTCTAGCTACTGTAAGACATATCCACTGCAATAGAAAGATGTGATAGATAATTGAATTTTTTGTGTGTGTCAAAAGATTTCTTGAGTTTGTGAGTCTTTGCTAAGTTAATTTAGTGTTTCAGTGAAGGGTAGAAGGACAAACCTAGAAGAGGAATAAAGCCCTTTGTAGGGTTGACCATATAGCACAGGAATTGCTTTGAGAGACTGACTTTGATTGCTCTGTGTCAAAAGCTGTTAAAAGAGTCTAAGCAGAGTATAGTTGGATACAATGTTTCAAATATGCTACAAAAGTCAAAATAGAAAAAAGTTAGAGTGAATTTCAAAGCAGAGAAGTGGACAACATTTCAGAGCTTATTTCTTGTAAGGTCTGCAGCAATATAGATCTAAGGACTCCTCTGTTCTCCCTTTCAAAGCCTCAGACACAAAATTTCTGTTCCTGGGTGTTATTGATTTATTTGTCCGCCAAGATCTAGGCATAATAGTGAACACAAGCCTTGATACTTAAAATTTTTCATTTTTGCAAACCCCAGAAATAAGGGAAAAGTTGGAAATATGTTTGGGAGAGGTTAGACTTTCTTCTCACCGTGGCCCAAATGACTCTCTGGAGTGAGGGAGTGGTATGCTGAGTGCACTAAGGGAGTGATACTCAGAAAAGGTAATTACGTGCTGCATGATCACACAGATATTGAAGATTTTTAATAAGAACATAGATGAGACCTTTCTTCAGGAACACACATGAGACCTTTGTGGAGAGTATCAATAGCGACCATCTTAAAGCACCAAGTACCAGACATGATCTTAGATGCGAATGTATTATTTGATACTCACTTTATGTATGTGAAATGTATATTCCTTTTATGATGTGAAAACCAAGACTCTGAGATACTAAATATTTTTCACTGAGGATGAGTGTTTGAAAATAAATACGATCTAGTCACTGTTATAACATTGAATATAGAGGGGACAAGGGAACAAAATGTTTATTGATCACTTAGTTGTTTGGGGATCAAAGAGAACCCTGGAAGGTAGATGTAATTGTTATTTCTGTTTAAGATAGGAGGGAACTGACACTCATAGAGAGTAGTTATCATATGTTGTGCAGCTACTAAATGTTAGGGTTATAATTAAAACTCAGGTTTGCATATTCCAAAGCCGATGTACTTGTTTGGCATGATGAAGTGAGGCAGAACTTGAAGATGTTGAATTTTGTCTTGATTATCCTTGATTATCTTCTCTCTCTCTCTCTCTGTCTCTTTCTCTCTCTCTCTCTCTGTCTCTTTCTCTCTTTTTAAAAAAGCAGGATTTATTGAGAGGACAGAAAAGCTCTCACAGTGGTAGGGGACCCAAGGGGATTGCCTTATTATCTTCTCTTTTATCTATCCCCTTTCTGGGGCTTCCCACAACCATGGAGCCTAAATTGTACTTAATTCTTGCTCTCTGCTTTCAGATTGTTAAATACTCTCTGCCAAATATAGAGTAATAAATGATGTGATAAAATGATAGTTAATGTGATGACAAGGTGTGTGTGAAATTTAGAAGGAACACTTCCTGAATTTTATTGATAAGGAAAGGTTTGCTGTCTGGGTCCTAGGAAGGGAGGTTGGAAATACTGTATGATTGACCCTTTCTCTTACTTTCTGGAGCGAATCCTGAGTTTTACTGGACAGACATGTAGGAGAATGTGGGTGACTTGGAGTCTAACAAAAAAAAAAAAGAAAGAAAGAAAGAAAGAAAGAAAGAAAGAAAGAAAGAAAGAAAGAAAGAAATTTGTTTCTTAATCTTGAAAGCTGATGACCATGAACTAGATTTAGATTTTTAAAAATTGTTTAACAATTTCTCACCTTTGCCATGGTTGACATTTGAGCTGGATAAGTGTTTGTTGTGGGGGCTGTCCTGTGCATTGAGAAATGCTTAGCAGCATCCTAGGCCTCTAATTACTAGACATCATCAGGGTCCCTTCAGTTATATAACCATAAAATAAAAAATGTCATCACGCACTACCAAATGTCCTCTTGGTGACAAAGTCACCCCACTTGGGAACAAAGGGTTTACAGCTACCAAGTTTTCCTGATGATTTTAACTAAGTTGATTATATTTTAAAATGTTGTTATGCAGATTTTTCTGTGTGAAGTGAGAAAAACGAAACCATGCCAATCTACTTGTGCCCCTATCATTAGTGTGGGTCTACTCTCTTGCATGGCAGAAACATTGAAAAGAAACTTTCTCTGTGAAAAAAAAAAAATGAGCCAAGAAGTTGAAAATACAGACAGGTAGAAAATAGTCTTTTAATGAAAAGCCAACTGCCAAGAAAAAATCTATAAACGATGTCTTTTTGGGTTATTCTTCAGTTTCTCTAGATGGCATGCATAAAATTTGTAGAGAAAATCATTGACTGAATTTTAACCTAGCAATTTTGTTAGAGTTCAAACATAAACTACACTTTATTTAGTGCCTGATTTAGTATATGAAATTTTATTCTGAGGCCCCATAGGAGCTACAATTGTCATCCCCCACAATCTGGACCTGTCAGCCATATGGCAACCTCCTTTAATTAACTGTCAACTTTCATCCTCCCTAGCCAGGTAGAGTGGAGGTGGTTCAGAATTGTGCTTGGTACTGCCTCCTGGACATTAACTCTGAGAGAAGCACAAAGAGAGGGCCAATTCCTTGTAATGATTCAGTAAGTAATCAAGACCAGCAGTCCTCAGAATTGTGACAGTTTTAAATATTGAGAATCCTCTTTTATATTAGTGTTTCTTTCAGATAACTCGGTTTTAAAAAATTGAATGTTTTCTTTCTGTTATAATAGAATTCTATGCCCATTGTGGGAAGTATAGAAAATATATTATGAAACAAATAATAGTTGTTGGTAATCCTAGCATTAAGAGACAATCACCATTAAAATTTTAAATTTCACAGGTAGACAGCCACCTCCCATAATTCACAGCTGAGACAAAATCGCAAGAGCCACATCGATTCACCCATCAACACTTTGGGGTTAAGTAAAGAGAAAGGAACTCAGCTGGACATGGGGAGGAACAAACAGCGGGTGGTGACAGCGGCTTGTGTGATGAATTCTGGGGTCAGACGGTTCCCTTCTGTTGCATGCAAAGGCAGAAGATGTATATGACTTCCCCAAGCATCAGACAGAGCCAAACGTTTGACAAAGACTGAGGCTGGTCCCTTAGATAAGAAGCAGAGAAAGCCAGGTGAACCCTCTTCTTTGCTGCCCCTTTGAAGGGCCACAGAACCACTAAGGGAATTAGAGGCTTACTCAAAAAGTAGAAAAACCTCTGCTTGTAGACCTGCCATCAAATGACCTCATTCCCCTACACGACAATTATTTCAAGGTAAGGGAAAGGCTGAAAGAGATGAACAAGTAAGGTCATGCTATTCTTTACCTTATTTACAGATACCTCCACCTACTTTTGTTGATAGTGCCAATGAAGAGTATCCATGACAAGCCTGTCATGATATTAAGACAGTTCCTGGCCTGGCATGGTGACTCACACCTATAGTCCCAGCACTTTGGGAAGCCGAGGTGGAAGGATTGCTTGATGTCAGGAGTTGAGACTAGCCTGAGGAACATAGTTGAGATCCTGTCTCTCAAGTTTTTAATTAGCTGCACATGGTGGCACATGCCTGCAGTCCCAGCTATTCAAGAGACTGAGGTGGGAGGATCCCTTGAGCCCAAGAGTTTGGGGCTGCAGTGAGCTATGATTGCACCACTGCACTTCAGCTTGGGGACAGAGTGAGATCCTGTTTCTTAAAAAAAAAGAAAGAAAAAATAATTTAGATTTTTTTTCTTCTAGGATTTGACTACATTTTACATTGATGATATCATACTATAAAATATAATTTAGTATCCTGCTAGTTAAAACTTTAAAATTAACTTTATAACATAGTCTTTTCTCTCCGACATTTACAATCCTTAAAACTTAGTTTATTAGAAAGTAGTGTCAAATTAATCATTAAAGAAATCCTTTTGCTGCAGGTAAAGACATTCAGAATGATCTTTGTACAGAAGGAAAATTAAACCACAGAGGTGAATTGATTTTTCTCATATCTTATATCCACATTAATTATTGACTGTAAAGGAAGAATTTGAGTCTAAGACATTTGCATGATTAGATTTGCGTTTCAGAAAGATCACTCCGGCAGTGTTGTAGAGCAATGCCAGGCTGGACAGGGAGACCAATTAAGAAATCAGGGCAATAGCACTGGGAAATGATGAAGACCTAATTGAAAAAAAAAATACCCTAACTGAATAGAAGATGAAAAAAAGAGATGAATGAAATCAATATCAAGGGGTTACAAGAATCATTAGTGTTTGGTTGGTGGCTTATGTGGAAAGTAGGGGAAAGAAAGGAATCCAGGCTATTTTCAGGTGTTAATGTAGACACCAAGATAGAGAAAGTAAAAGGTAGAACAGTTTGGAAGAAAGATCATCCGTCAATCAGTTCTATTTTGAATGCAGTGAAATTGAATTCCCATAGAACAGGCAAGTGGAAATGTCTGATAGGCTGTTGGCCTTAATCTTTGCAGAAGAAAAAAGAAAGGATGGAAAGAGAGAGAAAGAGAGAAGGAAGAAGAAGAAGAAGAGGAGGAGGAGGAGGAGAGAAGAGAGGAAGGGAGAGAGGAGGGTATCTGGACTAGAGTAGTTGACTTGGTGTAGTAGACCATCATTTAGAATGTAATTGATATCATGGAAATAGATGAACAAGAAGAAATGCAGGATGAGAGAAAAGAGCCTCAGATGAAACCCTTCTTTGACTCTCATAAACTTCTCTTTTTAAGTTGATTTCTTGGTCAATCTGTGATGTCATTCAAGGCATCATTTCTTTACTGAGACTGCTTTCTTTTTTTTGCCATCAAACAAAAATGTTTCTTCTGATCTCACTTGCTCTCACTGCAGCATTTGAAATTGATGGTAACTTTCTCTGCCTTTTTGAAACTCCCTCCTCTTATGACATATGTACATGCCTAAGTTCATTAGTGTGAAATGTATAACTTAATACAAATTCCATAGGAGAGATAAGGAAACTCTTCACATCTTGGACTACATAACATTTCCAGAAATTTCCATTGGATATCTCATTTCTTTCTGGTCTGTCTTCTTGACTCTATAGCCTTCTGTGTTCTCTCTCTCATGCTTTTGTTCTCTTTGTAGCTTGTTCTTTCTCTCCAACAATTGACATTTCTGATTTATTCTCCCTGAATCTTTTCCTGTCCCAAATATGCCCCTCTTTTTATTCAGAGCGATTTCTCTCTTTCTGGCTTCTATCTCCAAGCATTTGTGCTACTATCTACTACGTCCTACTGTCTTCAAGTACTTTATAGACATTAAAAGAAGGGTGAAAATTTTAATTGTTCTCAGAAAAAAAAGATTCACCTGTTACCAAAATTCATCCTTCTTTGAAGGTCCCAGGAGATTACATATAACAAATATTATTTAGCTGCTGATATTCAAATTAAAAATATATGCATTGAACGAGAACCTTTTACACTTTGCACGTGGAGTACGGAATTATGCTCATTTTTCCTAGAGATATTTTAAACATTAGAGTTCATCACCTTGTGCAGCTGACAAATGGTCTGCTCTTTAATCTGGGCTCTATTACAACCCTTTCTTTTGATGGAGGAAAAAAGTGTGGTTTTTGCACTGGTGGGGAGTGTGGGATTGAGGGTCATTAAAGGGGACACACACGTTTGGTGAGTACCTTCCCACATAGATGGTTCTGTGGTCACTCCAGTCAATATTTCATTAACAACCACAGTGTGATTTCAGCATTATTATTCCCATTTTATAGAAGAGAAAAGTGAGGATTAGAGAGGTGAACTATCTTACAAGTAGATGCTTTCCCCAAGTGATACCTTACTCCATGGATGCTTTCCAATCCACAATGGTAGTTTCCATGAAGGGCTTTATGAGGCAAAACTTTGACAACCACAACAATTAGGAATAGATGCCAAACAAACAATTGAAATAACTGGCTTTCTGGTTTGCACTTTTGCCCTCCAACTTTTTCTCTGTACAATAGCCACAGTAAACATTTAAAAATACAAAGCAGATTCTCCTACTCTTCTTCTTGAACCCCCTGAATGGATTTCCATTACTCTTTTTAAAATCACTTAATGATCATCCAGAAGACTTTAAAAAATAGCATCCCTAAATTGAAGTGCCAAGGAAGTGATGGTAAATAAAAAAATTTTTTTTTTTGAGTTGGAATCTCACTCTGTCGCCCAGACTGGAGTGCAGTGGCCGCTCTTGGCCACCGCAGCCTCGACCTGCTGGGCTCCGGCGATCCTTCCACCTCAGCCTTCCACGTAGCCAGAATTACAGGTGTGCGCTGCCACGCCCGGTTAATTTTTGATTTATTGTAGAGATGAGGTCTCGCCAAGTTGCTCAGGCGGGTCTCGAACCTGCGGGCTCAGGCAATCCACTCACCTCGGCCTCCCAAAGCGCGGGATTACAGCCACTGAGCCCGGCTAAATAAAAATTTTCTGCTTTCAGCTTTTTTACTTCCATTTGTCTGGTACTTGGAAGTAGGAATGTATTTCTTGTGATAAAGTAATATTCAGAAATCAGAGCTAAAAAACACAGAGGCAAAAATTTCAAACCAATGCTATCAAAGGAACCTCATGGAGCTTCTGGGTGCCAAAATCCCTCAGTCATGATGGTTAACCCCATTCTCCCCCCCGACCAGAGGTCTCATCATTCAAATAGTCCAATGACGATAATTCCCTTTTCACTTCAAATTTAGTTTCTGGAATATTTTTAAAGACATTCTACTGAAAGGTGTGGGGAATGCGCATTGAGTATTTTATCTTTCTTAATTTTGAGGGTTTTATAATCTAGGGAGAGTAATAATGCAGGCAACTATAAGACAAGGCAGACCAAAATAAGAAAAGGTCCATTAATATCTAGACAAAGCCCACATGTGGCAAATGAGGAAAAGAAATATTGATTCCAACTGCAGAAAATCTGGAGAGAAGATAAAATCTGATCAAGTCTTTGAAACGTGCATAAGACTTTCTGCAGAGGAGGAAGAGAGCAAACGTTCAGGCAGGTGCAATTTGCATGACTGAAGGCAAGGGAGTGAGAATTGTACAGTACAAAATTGTATAGCTGGAGATAAGTTTGGATGGAAATCTGCGGTTACTAAAATATTGCATAAATTAAAGTTAATATCAGAATACAATAAAAGACAGTTTTTTGCGTGCTTGAATTTTTATTTTAAAAATTATTTATTTATTTATTTTAAATATATAGGGTACAATTCAGGATTAGGTGAACCAATGGTCATTGTACAGGTGAAGTTTGGGCCTGACTTTGGTCCCCACTTCGCCTGGTTTGAGATCAGGTACCCTTATTGATGAAGTGTACACACCCCTCCTCTGGCAGTGTCTTGCTACTGCCAATCTTTTTCTTATAATATTAAAGGCAGTTTTCAAAGTTGCATTTTCTGACTTTGAAAATCTAGATATAATTTAATGCTGCAATATTTCCAGTAACTGCTTGGTATTAGGTTTTACACTCTAATGTATACTTTCTGTTGTTTTTGTTATTTTTTAATAAATTTTTCCCCAAAATAATTTATACTTGGTCTAGGACTCTATCCGTTTCTATTTGTTCTATTGAAATACATTATAACTGGCTTTCTGGTTTGCACTTTTCCCCACCAACTTTTTCTCTATACAATATCCATAGTAAACATTTAAAAATACAAAGCAGATTCTCCTACTCTTCTTTTTGAACCCCCTGAGTGGATTTCCATTACTCTTTTTAAAATAGCTTAATGATCATCTAGAAGTCTTAAAAATATAAGATATTGTTGATGTATAAGGGAAAAGAGCCAGACACTTCTGAAAGAATGTCCTTTGCTAGGTCACAGAGCAAGCAAGGATTCATACACATAAAATGCAATAATAGTAGCCCATTACCACCAGGGCACTTCCTCCAAGGACACACTTACACACACAGAGAGAACATTTAATCTTTACAATATGCAGAAGGTACTACTATAATTTCCATTCTATAGTTGAGAAGACAAAGATACAGATAATTCATATCTAAAAATCCAAACGAAGAAACCTTACCAATCTTCTAATTTGGTGGCCCCCAGTTTTGTGGTTTTCCAATTTCTTGGTCCATTGACTACAGACCAATGGTGTTTGCAACATATCTTCACTGGTCATTTCTTGCTTCTTACTCCTCTCTACTAAGTTCAATTTGCTATTTATTTAAGTATATCTAGAGTGAGAATATGTGAGGGATACTTTCTTCAGTCTTTGTTTTAAAATGTTTTTATTTTCCCCATTTTTTTGAATAATGGTTTAATAGGATACAGATCTCTAGACTGAGTCATTTCTTTTAGCACATTGAAACATTATGCCTTTGCTTTTGAAATTGAGAAATCTACTGTGCTTCCAATTCTTTTGTTTTTCCTCCCTGGCTGCTCAGATTTATTTTAAAATTTCTACTGATGTATAATATATACATAGGAAGTACACAAATCATAAGTGTACAACTTAGTTTATTTTTATATAAATACACACTCATTTAACTACCTCTCAGATCAAAATTTACATTTTCAGTATCTAGAATGTTCCCTATGCCCCTTCTCAGTCAATATCCACCCTTTCCCTCACTGGCATCTGGAATCTTCCCTGCCACTTCCATGCCTTTTCTCTTTTTTACAAAAATAGCTTAGATCTGCACTTAGCTTTTGAAAAAAAATTTTTTTTGCCATTTTATCCAGCATTTCTAAGTGTTTGTAGATGAATGTTTTCCAAATGATCCTGCCTGACACATGACCTTAAGTAGAAATAGAAGAAAAAGGTTATTCCCAATTGCATTTAAAATCCCAGCTTCTTCAACTGACCCACATCCCTCTATGTTTACTAGCTCTTGTGCACCCCTCATATCTCCCTCAGACAACTCCCTTAGTCAAGCAATTCTGGCATCCTCTGTTACAGAGCACAACAAGCCCTTTCCTAACTCCAGGCCTTGTATTTTCTGTCTCTCTGCTTGGACTTTTTTTTTCCTGCAGTTCTTTGCATGACTAGTTTGTCCTTTGAGTTACAACTTCAATGCCAGATCCTCAGTGTTCTCCTCAGAGTGGACTCTCCCAGTTACTCTCTTTTTCATCCCTCTGAATATTTATTTCACAGCACTTATCATTGTCTGTAGATATCTTAACTTGCAATTTTTAAAAATTTAATTTAATTTATTTTTTTGCTTCCTATCTGCCTCTCCCTCTCAAATGTCAGCTCTCTGAAGTTCGGAACCTTAATTTCCTGATTTACCACATCTATATTCCTGGGGATTCGTGGAGTAGGTAAATAAACGGATGAAATTACTCTCATGGCTTCAGGTAAACTTTAACTCCAAAGGACACTTTTGCTACATATGCACAACCAAGGGCACTTTACACGTCTTCCATTTCACACCGTAAACCAGATTCCTCCAGTGCTTGAGGCACCGCTTGCTAAGTGCATAGGCACCTTCTGAAATCTGGGCCAGTTCTTGTAAGTTAATGATAGACCATTTAATACACTAGCAAATAAATAGCTAAATGGGATCTCAAGAAAAATCAGAATGGCAATATTCCCAAGGTGTTCATAGGGAGTCTAAGCCTCATTGAGGTTGGGTCCCAGCAACTCTTCTGTCATTATCTCATCCCAACTTTTCCTTTCTGGGTCCAATTTTAAAGTTAAGCTCCATTTTTCCCTTATCTCTCTTTTCAGCATATAAGCCATCAGCCCATTCCTTGCTATCAAGCTTTTAAACTATTTCTGCATTTCAAATAGAGTCCTAAAAATTCCTTCTGTAATTCAAAAGGGTTATCTGCCATTTGCTAAGCAGCTGATTAAAGAGAATTGAATATATAATTATGTCAGACCCTCAGACAGCTCATTATATGTTTAAACTTATATTTTATTGCTTTAGGAAAAGTGTTCAAAAGCAAAATCATGAATTCCAGCAGCATACCAAAGGGACTACATTGCGTGTACGTATTTGCACTATTCAATCTCTCACAGCGGCGAAACCATTTATGAAAGCAAAGATACCACGGAAATCTCTTAATGAATATTTGTCCAGTGAACACATGAATAACGATATTTTGATATTTTTCACCCAAGTGATAGACTTCTTTTCTCCCTCTCCCATTCTTTCATGTATCTTTGGTGGAGTCAATGATTCATTAATTAATCAATATATTAAAATATTTATTGTACTTTTCCTCTGCGTTTAACACTGGGAAAACTCTCTTATGTGTAGGCGGAGGGCAATGGCATTAGTTTGGAGATGGAAATAAAACTATGAGACAATGTATTTTTAAGTGAAGATTAGAGAACAAAATAGTGGTCACTTAGCAAATAATTTGTATTAGGTATCATGCATTAGGTATTATCTTAGCTACTGGTGATACATTTTCATGGACTTTACATTTTACTGGAGTGAGCAAAACATTAAACAAACATATTAGTAATTTAGATTGTACATTATATGGTGGTAAGTATTATGGAATACAATAAAGGAGGGAAGAAGTTCAAGGTGTTCGAGGAGTAGAGGCTTATAATTTTTTATATTTAAAATATGTGGGGTACAATTCAGGATTAGGTACATAAGTGATCATCGTACAGGTGAAGTTTGGGCCTCCCATTTGTCCTCATTTTGCCTGGTTTGGGACAAGGTACCCTTATTGAAATTATGTGCCCCCACCCACCTTCCCGTGGCAGTGTCCTCTACTGGCAATTCGTTTCTTGTAGTATTATGATAAATGTTCAAGATCCACTTGTGAGTGAGAATATGTGATACTCATTCCTTTGTTTCTAAGATAGATCACTGAGTGTGATAGACTCTAAATCCATCCAGGTTTCCGTGAAGTCCACAATTTTGTTCTTCTTTTTGGCTGCATAATATTTCATCGTGTATATGTATGACTTTTTTTTTTTATCCAGTGCACTTTCAATGGATAGCATGGTTGGTTGTATGCTTTTGCTATTGTGAATAGTGCTGCAATAAACATGCGTGTGCAGGTATCTTTTTTGTAGAATGATTTGAGTTCTTTCAGGTATATTCCAAGGGGGGGGGGGGGTTGCTGGGTTTTATGTAAGGTTGATTTCTAGATCTTTTAGAAATTGTTGCACTGTTTTCCACAGAAGTTGTACTAATCTACATTCCCACCAACAGTGTAAAAGTGTTCCCTTTTCTCTGCATCCTCACCATCATCTGTTGTTTTTGAGTTATTAAAGATGACCATACTGATGGGAGTTAGGTGGTATCTCAGTGTGGTTTTAATTTGCATTTCTTTGGTGATTAGTGAGGTTGAATGCTTTTTCATGTATCTGTTGTCTGCTCATATGTATTATTTTGAGAAGTGTCTATTCATATCTTTTGCCCATTTTTAATTTTAATTTTATTTTATTTTTGAGTATCAGTCTCATTTTGTCACCTAGGCTGGAATGCATTGGCACACTGCTCACGGCCACTACAGACTTGACCTGCTGGGGCTCAGGTAATCCTTCCACCTCAGTCTTCCAAGTAGCAGGAACTACGGGTGTGCACCACCACACCCAGCTAATTTTTTAATTTATTGTAGAGATGTGGTCTCGCCATGTTGCCCAGGTTAATCTCAAACCTGCTGGCTCAGGCAATCCTCTCACTTCACCTCCCAAATTTTTGGGATTACAGTCCTGAGTCACCACACCTGGCTCTTTTGCCCACTTTTTAATAGGGCTGTTTGTTTTTTTTCTTTTAGCATATTGGAGTTCCTTGTAGATCCTGAATGTTAGGCCTTTGTCAGATATACAGTTGGCAAATATTTTTGTCCCATTCTGTGGGCTGTCTGCCCACTTTCTTGATGGTTTATTTTGCTTTGTGGAGGCTTTTGAGTTTGATGAGGTCTCACTTGTCAGTCTTATCTCTTATGGCATGGGCATCTGGGGTTTTGATCAGGAATTGGCTGCCTATTCCAATTTCTGTAAAGATGTCTCCTGCATTTTCTAAGATTCCTATATTTTGAGGTTTTACGTTTAGGTCTTTGATCCATTTGGAGTTGATTTTTGTGTATACTGATAGGTAGGTGTCTTCATTCATTCTACTGCATGTGGTCAGCCAATTTTCCCAGTGCCACTTACTGAATAAGTTCTCCTCTCCCCAGTAGTTGTTGAAGGCTTTGTTGAAGATGAGTTGGTTGAGAAACGGAGGTTTTGCTTCTGGAATCTCTATCTTGTTCCATTGGTTTATGTGCCTGTTCTTGCACCAATACCAGGCTGTTTTGGTTATTGTAGCCTGTAATAAAGTTTAAAGTCTAGAAGTGTGATACCTCCCACTTTGCTTCTTTTGCTGAGGATCGTTTTGGCTATTTGAGGTCATTTATGTTTCCATATGAATTTCTGTATTGTCATTTCTAGCTCTAAGAAGAATTATGTTGGTAATTTAGTGGGTATTACATTAAATCTGTAGATTGCCTTGGTTAGGATGTATAGCTTAATAATGTTGATTCTTCCAATCCACGAGCATGAAATATTTCTCCATTTGTTTGTGTCTTTGATTTCTTTGTGCAGTGCCTTGTAGTTTTCACTGTAAGAGTCTTTCACTTCTCTGGTTAGGAAGATGCCAAGGTATTTCATTTTTTTTGGTGGCTATTGTGAATGGAATTGTACTTTTTAAAATTCTCTGCCTATTGGTAATGTTTAAAAATATGACAGTCTTCTGCACATTGATTTTGTGCCCTGGGACTCTGCCAAAGTCCTTTATCAGTGCAAGGAGGTTTTTGACAGATTGTTTTGGGTTTTTAAGGTATAGAATCATATTATCAGCAAAGAAGGATAACTCAATTTCCTCTTTTTCTGTTGGATACCCCTGATTACCTTCTCTTATCTGACTGCTCTAGCTAGGACTTCCAACACTATGTTTAACAGGAGGAGTGAGAGTGGGAAGGCTTGTCTTATCCCAGTTTGCAGGGGAAACACTTCCAATTTCTGTCTGTTTAGCAGTATGTTGGTTGTGGGTTTACTGTAGATGGCTCTTACTATTTTGAGGTATGTTCCCTCTATGCCTAGGTGCTTGAGGGTTTTTATCAAGAGGGAATGCTCGGTTTTGTCAAAAGTCTATTCTGCATCTAAGGATATAATCCTGTGGTTCTTGTTTTTACATCTGTTGATTCATTGAACTACATTTATGGTCTTGCGGATTTTGAATCAGCCCTATATCCTGCGATGAAGCTTACTTGGTCATGGTGGATAATTTTTGAGATGTGTTATTGGATCTGATTTGCTAAAATCTTTTTGAGAATTTTTACATCTGTGTTCATCAGGGATATTGGCCTGTAGTTTTCTTTCTTTGTTGGGTCTTTACCTGGTTTAGGCATCAGTGTGATGTTAGCTTCATAAAATTATTTGGGGAGAGTTCCATTTTTTTTCAATTGACAGGAATATTTCCAGTAGGTTTGGTATCAACTCCTCCTTGCATGTTTTGTGGAATTCTGCTGAAAAACCATCTGTTGCAGGACCTTTTTGGTAGATAGTTTGCTTATGGCGAAGTCAATTTCCTGTGTTTTTATTGCTCTATTTAGTTTCTCAATTTCTTCTTGTTCCAACCTTGGGATGTGGTATGATGTCAGAAAGTCCTCCATTTCATTTAGGTTATCAAATTTGTTTTCATACAGGTGTGTGTAGTAATCTCTGACAATCCTTTGTATTTCTTTGGGGTAACTTGTGACTTGAACTTTTGCAATTCTAATTGTGTTTATTTTGACTTTTTCTCTTTTTTTCTTGGTCATCTAGCCATGGATTCATCAGTTTTGTTTATCCTTTCAAGAAACCAACTTTTTGTTTTGTTAATTTTTCTATGATATTTTTGTCTTCTATGTCCTGATTTGAACTTCTTCTTTGGTGATCTGGATTCTTCTGCTGAAGTTAAGGTTTTGGTGGTCTTTCCTTTCCAGTTCCCTCAGATGATTGGTTAGGTTGTTAACATGTAATCTTTCTATTTGTTTGATATCTGTGTGTAAAGTTATAAATTCCCTTCTTAGTACTGGTTTCATGGTGTCCCCCAGGCTTTGGTAAGATATGTCTTTGTTTTCATTTATTTCCAAAAATCTTTTAATTTCTGTTTTGATTTCTGAGTTGTCCCAGGGGTTGTTCAGCATCGTGTTTAGTGTCCATGTCTTTTTATGCTTTGGGGAACTTTTGTTGGTGGCAATATTTTATTCTTATTCCACTGTGGTCTGAGAAGATATATGGTAGTATTTTGATCTCAAAGAATTTGTTCATATTTTATTTATAGCCCATGATATGGTCAATCTTGGGGTATGTTCCATGTGGTGATGAGTAAAATGTTGAGTGGAGTGTTCTGTGGGTATCTGTTAAGTCCCTTTTGTTAAGTGTCAAGTTGAGGTTCTAGATCTCTTTATTAATATTTTCCTTGATGAACTATCTAAGGTTGTTAGTGGGGTATTTAAGTCTCCAGTTATGATAGTGTTAGAACCAATGTCCTTTTTTAGTTTACTCAGTAGCTGCTTAATAAAAGATGGCACTCCTGTCTTGGGTGCATGTATGTTTAGGATGGATATTTCTTGTTGAGGAATTGAGCCTTTTATTATCATATAGTGTCCTTCTGTATTTTTTTAAATTTTTGATAGCCTGAAAGTTGTTTTGTCTGATACTAAAATCATGACACTTGCTTTTGTTTTCCATTCACTTGAAGGTTTACTTCCCATCCTCTAACTGTAAGTCTGTGGGTACTCTTTGTTGTGAAGTGTGCTTTCTGGAGGTAGCATATTGTTGGGTTGTGCTCTTTTATCCAGTTTGCCATCTTTTCAGTGGTGCATTTAGTCCATTCACGTTCAGGCTGATTATCGAAGTGTGAGGATTTCTCCCTGTCATAAAGCTGTTATAAGACTGTTTTGCTTTCTGTTAACTTCTGCATTACTATATGTGTGTGCCTTTTTTGCAAGTATGCTGTGTGCCCTGTTGGTTTTGTGTTTGTTTGTGATTTTGTGAAGTATATGGTCTTTCTTTTGTTTCTTTTTTTCTTCTGTGCACAACATCTTTTTAAGTGTCTCCTGGAGAGCTGGTCTGGAAGCAGCATATTCTCTTAGGGATTAGATGTCTGGGAAGGATTTTCATTCTCTATTGCTGATGAAGCCTAGCTTGACTGGGTAGGAAATTCTTGGTTGAAATTGTTTATCTTTGAGAACATAAAAGATTGGAGTCCAATCCCTTCTTGCCTGTAGTGTTTCTGCAGATAAGTCTGGCATGATTATGATTGTTCTTCTCCAGTAGGTAGTCTGATCTTTTTCTCTTGTATCCTTTAGAATTTTTTCTTTTATACTTACTTTATGTAGGCAAATTACTATTTGTCTAGGGGTTGGTCTGCTCATAAGATGTCTTGCAGGGGTTCTCTGAATCTCTTGTGTTTGTATAGTCATCTCTCCGGCAAGATAAGGAAAGTTTTCTTGAATATCCTCATGGAATGTTTGTTCTAAGGTGTTCTCCTTTTCTCTTTCTACTTCAGGGATACCAATCAAATGTAGGTTTGGCTTCTTGATAAAATTGCACATCTCTTGGTGAGTTTCTTCTTTCTTTTTATGTTTTTTCCTATATTTTTAATATATTGGGCTAATTCCATATTTTGGTCTTCCAGTTCTGACATTCTTTCTTCTGCTTGGACTATTTTGTTTCCTATACTTGCCAGTTTGTTATTTATTTCTTGGATGGAGTTCTTTATTGCCATTATTCTGAATACACTTTCTTGAGTCTGTCCAGCTCCATTGCAATTTCATTTAGTTTTAGCCCTCGGACTTCTTGATATTTATTCATTCTGTCCATCGATTCTTGGGTCTCTGTAAGTACCTTCTGGGTATAGTCATACTTGTAGATAGCTATTGTTTATGCTCCAGTAGTTGTTCTTTCAGGCACTGCTCTTTGTTGGGACTCTGGAGGTTACCTGTGATTTGTTGTTGGTTTTTCTTATTTGTGGGCGTTCTTGTATCTTTCTTATTAATTACACTGCCCAGTGGGAACCAGAGAAGCAACCACTTCTGATGCTTGCTTTACCTTCTGTTCTTTCTTGAGCTGGGCCTCTGGGTTTGTTCAATTATAAAATAGGACTGGGAGTGGGGTGTTGTACTATCTCTTTATAATTTTGAGCACTTACTAAGGGGTGGGAGAGGGACCACAAGGATTCAGAACATACTGATGGGTCACAATGGTTGTTGTCTGATGAATGGGCCACCTAAGACTTGCTCTCCATCTCTACATGAGATGATCTAAAATGGGTATGCTTGTGTAGGCCCTGAGTTCGAGACAGAGTATAAGGGAGAAAAGAGAAAGAAGGAGGAAATTAAAAAAGGAGAGAAATGAAAAAGAGAAAAACAAAGAAGGAACAAAGAGAAAAAGGGAGGAAAGAAAAGATAAAACAAACAAAACAAAAAAGTGGAGAGAAAAATAAAAAACAAAGACAAAAAAATCTGCTGGTAGAGATTTTTCAGCTTTAGTATATTTCTTAGGGGGGAGTTCCTTCTAGTGTCAAGTTCTGCAAGTGCAGATTTGTTACTGCAGGTTCCCTCTTAGCTGTTGAAACTTGAGATGTTAGAATTGTTACTCCATGCTGCCTGCAATTGATAGCCAGTGCCTGCCCATAGAGAGGTAGGGGGTGACTTGACTCAGTGTCTCCAGGACTCTCTCCCTTCCTCTCCCAGCATGGTCACAGCTCCCACAGAATCTAGTTCACAGAGGAAGAATGAGTTATCTGACCTCTCTCTACCCTGCCCTCCTGCTCTCTTTTACTTGTTGCTGGGAATGGGGAGGAATCAGCTAGCACTCACTCACCAGCCTTCTTTTTCAGATCCACTGTATGTATCTATCACCCAGCAGCTGGCCCAGAGTGGGGGAGTGGATCGTCTGGTGCTTCACATCTGCTTTGTGCACTGGGGCCAATCCTCTCTTGGTTCATGAAGAGCAGCCCCAAAGCAATGCAGAGATCACCCCCTGGTCTTAAGATGCAGGCCTGCTGTTCTACAGAGGCCACCCTGGAGCACTTCTCTGCCTAGGCTTTAGACTGACTGCTCAGTTCCTCTACAGACTGCTGTTCCTGCCACACATGGGGTCAAGAAACACAGTTCCCTCCCCAGAAAGTACCACAGTCTCTGGATCCTATGTCCCACTGGCAGGGCCTTGAAGTCTGGCCTGGCACTGGAGGCAGTGGCATTGAGTCCAGGTGTTGGGTGGCAGCCACTCCCTGCTGCTACTTCTCCAGGAGAACCTTCCTTGTTTTTTGACATATAATTTTAAATAAGGTGTTTTTGGAAAGAAGCAGTGATAAGGTGTTATCTGAGCAAAGATTGGAGGCAAAATGCAAATGATGTAGCTATGACAGTGGTTTGTGGTTATAACAAATTAATATTAGGCAGATTATTTGTATTTGTTTCTAAGCTTAATAAATAAATAAGCAATCAAATAAGTAGATAAGTAAACTAATATTCTTGTAACCTTTATCAGTACTATCAAGTCAGTCTGCTTACTGGTGTATAGATATGCTCTGCTAAGCCTTTATCATCCTGTTTTCGCATTCAGTTGAGGCTAATGTCTGGTTTAACAGATGGGCTTTTAATAAGCTTGGGTCCTATTGTGCCTTTGGAATCTTCATCACCTCAGCAACATTAGATGTGTCATGAGATAAATCAGGGAGCTGGAGAGGCAGATGGCACCTGTCTCTCACTGAGGTTGGATGGATTATAGAGTGGCCTATGCTTACAAATGGAAGCACAGACAGACAATGCAGGTGTGTGGGAGAAACCAACTACCCAGAAAATTTCCACTGGAAATCTTGGAAAACTGGAAGGTTGATCATTTTTTATTTCTTCCTCCATTCTAATGAGGATCTACAGAGCTTTAAGACCTAAGAAAAATACTTCAAGAGGTAATTTCTTCAAAAACATTTCTCTAAAGAAGACTCATTTTGCTCTCTTCAACTGCTTCAGGTGTGACTTTACTATGACTTTCTAAACTTCTACTGAATTCTGTTTTATTCTCTGTATAGGAAAGGGCAGAACTTGTTGATTATGAGATTGGGATATAACTTCCTTAAATATTACCCAAGGTGATGTCTGCATTTCAGTGAAATATAATGTCACTTTAAATTTGGTCATCTCTGAAGATGGAAATAGAGAAGGGAGGTTGTAGTATAAGGACAAAATTTCAGTGTTATTTATTTCTGCCACTTACATGTGATTATATGTATTCCAAGTTAGTCATAGGATCCAGTTAGTCTCACAAAATTCAAATGATATACCTATAAGTCAATTTTATTTTTCCCATAAAATATTAGACAAGATTGATTTATTTTATGATGTCTACTTAGGAAAACTTTTTCTAGAAGCACATATGACTATTATGTAATCACCCATGTCCAAAACTGCAATTCCAAGAATTAAGAAGGATGAGGGAGAAATAAATATTTGTTGAACATTTTATATGTGCTGATGCTTCACATATATGATCATTTATTTAAACTTCCCCGAAAGCCCCATGAGGAAGGCATTGTCCTTAGTTGATGGGTAGGAGAGCTTAAGAAACTTGGCCAAGGTCACATCCCAAGGAAGAGGGGTAGCCTGAATTGAATCCAGATCTTCCTGACTCCAAACCTCTTCTCACCATGTTATTCTCGCTCCCCATGAATGGTGGCTTCACTTTTCCATTAATACTATTAGTTGCTTGTTTCATATACTTTGTTGTCTCTTTGGCAGACAATAGGTATTTGGTGCCAACCATTGATTAAAACAATATAATATGAAAACCAGTAATAAATTTCTATATGAGTTACCTTTTGCTATGTAAAAATTATTCCAATTGAGTGATAATCATGTGCCTATGTAGGTTCCTCAATTGCAAAAAATGTACTACTAGGGTGGAGGATATTGATAATGGAGGAGGAGGCTGTGCACATGCAGGGGGAAAGAGTTTACGGGGTATTTCTGTACCTTCCTCTCAATTTGTTAACGTGAAACTGCTCAAAAGATTAAGTTTAAAAAAATTATTTCAAAACTCACTTGTCCCAGGACATAGCAAGTGAATATTTATTTTGTACAGTTTCTGAGAGTCAGGAATCTGAGAGTGATTTAACTGAGTGATTCTGGTTCAGGATCATTCATGAGGTTGCTTCCAAACTGGGGCTGTAGTCATCTGAGAGAACCCGCTTGTAAGATGACTGTTAGCAAGAGGCCCCATTTTTTCCCCACATGAATCTTTCACTGTTACTGATGGCATGGCGAGCTTTACCCTGACTATGTGACACAAGGGAAAAAGAGAGTGACCAATATGGAAGTTGTGGTGTCTTTTATAATCTAATTTTGGAAATAATATATCATCACTTTTGCTTCATCTTATTGGTCAGTGTGGGAAGGGACTGACTACATAGTTGTATGAAGACCAGAAGGCCCTCTGAGAGTCATCTTGCAAATTGGCTATCACACTTTCTACAACTTTAATGTGTGTGTGTGTATGTATGTATGTGCGGGTGTATTTTGTTGTTGAAAATTGGGAAAAGTCTCTTGTGAATTGACTTTGTTGGTGCTGTTTGCCTGCTTTTTGCATTATGATATTTTAAGGTCATATAATTGGATCATTCTCTTATTAACTTGGAGTCCAGCACACATGTTGGGAAGAATCTTGATCATGACTTTTTGTAGAGACTCCTCAGGCCTTACATTCATTACACTTTTTATAGAAAGAGGTACAGAATTCTGTATCGTGTATCTTATTTTAACTCTAACTCTAATGCAAAATTTGGCATCTTGTACCTGAAAGTTATTTCAATAATGATTAAAATAATCAAATAATAGCTAATAAAATCCAGGAGATTTATCTTCTAAAGTAAATTTTCTATTACTCTTAGTCTCTAGTAATTTTTGTTTTACCTCCAGTTGTCTCAGAGTTGAAACTGAAAAAATAAAAGTAAATATTCTTCCCCAGTGCAAAGTTCTTTACTATTCAAACTATGTGCATTTAGTTTTATACATAAGTACTCAGTGAGTGAACACTTGATTTGGTTGTCTCTAATTGCATCTTCATCTTCCCAGGGTATTAAAGATGCAAAAGATCATTTGTGTCATTGTGGGAGATTCTTCTTCCTTCCCATGCCCAACTTCAAAGTTTTACAGCTCAGCTTTTTCTCTACTCTGAATGAGCTCTTCCTTGCCCCCAGGGTAAGCAGTATCTCGCAGCAGCAGAGAGAACTTAGTCTAGGGGTTCTAATGTCAGTCTTTTACAAAGCTTCCTATTCTCTTAGTCAAAGTAGCTTCCAGAAGTCCACATCACAAACCATTTAGCTTATTATTTCTCAAAGTTCAACAGAACCCTCAAGGGTGAGAAGATATATGATAAAAATGCAGATTTCTGGGCCCTTTCCAGATATTCTGAATCAGAATTTGGGTTCCAGACTATATCTGTGATTTTTAACTTGAATAACAGATTTATTAAAATATAATTTCAATTCCATAAAATGTACCCTTGTCCAACCATCACCAGTAACTAATTTTAGAATATTTTTCATTACACCCAAAAGAAACCCTAAGTCTATTAGTAATCACATTTCATGCTCCCTACCTCTAGCTCATGGCAGTCACAAATCTACCTTTTGTTTTTATGGATTCACCTATTTTGGAAACTTTATGTAAATGAAATAATACACTATATGTGCCTTTTGTGACTGTTTCCTTTCAAGTAGCATAATGATATCAAAGTTCATCCACATTGAATTATAATTCAGTGCTTTATTTCTTTTTATTGCTTAATAGTAATCCATTGTATAACTATAGTATATTTTATTTATTCATTTATCAGTTGATAGACATTTGATTTGTCTCCACTTTGGCCATTTTGAATAATGCTAATGTGAACAATAATTTATAGATTTTGTGTGGACATATGTTTTCAATTCTCTTGGATATTGTTATTGGCTAAATTATGCCCCCCTCAAATTCATATGTTCAATCCCAAACCTCCCCAATACCTCAGAACATGACAACATTTGGAGATAAGTTTTAGAGAGATGATTAGGTTAAATGAAGCCATTAGGATGAACCTGAATCCAGCATGACAGGTGTCCTTATGAGATGAGATCATGACACAAAGACAGATACCAGACATGCACAACTGCAAGTCAAGGAAAGAGACTTCAGGAGAAACTGGCCCTGATTGACCTTGATTTTGGACTTCTAGACTCTAGAATTATGGAAAAATAAATTTCTGTTGTTTAAGCTACCTGGTCTATGGTATTTTGTTATAGCAACCTTAGCAAATTATTACAGGTATATATCCAAGAGTGAAATTGCTGGGTAAGATGGTAACTGTGTATTTAACATTTTGAGGCACTACCATACTGTTCTCCAAATAATGATTGCACCATTTTACAATCCAATTTCTCCACATCCTTGCCAACACTAGTTATAATTTATTTGTTTGTTTTTAATTTTAGCTATCTTAGTGTATATGAAGTGGTATCTCAATGTGATTTTGATTTGCATTTTTCAATGGTTTGTGGTGTTGAGCATTTTAAAAATGTACACTTGTGTTTTAAAAATAAAATTTTAAAGTAATTTTTATTCATGTCAAAGTTTGAGAACTGGTGTTGTAGATATGCAGCAATTCAAAATTGTTACCCAGCTTAAATCCTTGCTTTGGGACTTCAGTTGTCCAAATTAAACTGGCCTGTGCTAAAGTATAGTAAAATAATTTATGATTAGACCAACCAGTCTTTACAAATATATTTGACCTCAGAAACTCTCCACCAGCTTGTTTCCTTGCCCATGAGTCTGTGTATGACATCCAACCTCAGAGAGCAGTAAGTGACAAAGTCCTCTTTGTCTTGGGAGCTAATGGGTGGGAAAGAGAAACTATTTCTATCCAGTATCCTGGGTGTGTCTCTTGCTAGGATTAGACGCCTGGTCAACATTGCTGTCCTTTCATGGGTTATCTACAGGCAGCGTGGCTTCTAGAAACAGTTTAGCATCCCCTAGTTTGGACTTACTGTTTTATCCTCATTCAGTTCCTGTTGTTGTCCTCTCTCGTAAATTTGCATTCCTTTTTTTCCAGTCCGGAGAAATGTAGATGTTTTCAGATTTATACACTCCAAATATAACGGAGTGTTCTTATAACCTGGCTCTGAAACACAGCTTGACAGTTTGGCAAAGAGAAAATTTGACAGTCTTTTTTGAGAAAATGCTTGGCAGTGAGTTTTTGCTTGTGTCTATTATAAATTATAAATTGTTGTAAATAAGCAAGACAATTCCTTTAAAATTAAGTACTATGTAAGGAAATTAGATGGAAATGTCACATCTCTTTTGATCGTTGCTATATTGGGTTGTGTCACTTACCTGTATACTGGGGCCTTGAAGTGTTCAGGGGAGAAATCAAGTTCTCCTGTCTCTCTAGGAACTTTCAGGTCAGTAGCCTGCCGCTGTCTATAGCAGCAATCCCAAGCCCCTGAAAATGCAATATGATTAGCCTGAAATTTCTAGATACGGTTTTTAAGAAGATGTAACACATTTTGGAAATTTCTACACATTTGTATTACCTGGATTGTTATTTTATTCCTGCTCTTTGAGATAAGGGTACGTAGTACAGGTGGATGTTAAATCTGCATTTCAGAACTCGGCTCAACAAACCTGATGCAGTTCCATGACAGCAGGAAGGATGCTAGTGTATCTGTTTTCAGCAACATGTGACCTCTTTGTTATTATACATTTCAGTGATTATGGTGTCTCTGTAGTCATTGGTGTTATCTGAAAGTAATTTAGCTTTTCTTCTATAGTGCAGTAATTAAAATTAAAATGGAATATTAAAATCTGGCCTAATACATGTTGGTGTGGTTTAATTTCCATGTCCAATCTCCTTTTCTGTTTCTCCCCCTATTCTCCTTCTAAAGAAGCTTCAAGGGTCCTTTCCTCCTTTCCTACATCCTCTGGCATCCAGGATAAACTGGATTCCAAGACTTAGCAACTACTCCAGCTTCCTGAGAGCTAGTCCAAGATTTTTGGATACATTTGGTTTGAGGGGCTTCAAGGATGTCCAAGGGGCAGATATCTAACAGTCAGTTAGGACACATCGACTACACATATATTTTACAAAGTTGGACAATGAACACAATCTTTCAACTTGATGTTTATGTTTCAGTAGCAAAATACTTATAAGCATTATGTCAGAAAATAAGAAATAATATAGAAGTAACCTTATAGATAATTTGTGCATAATGTTCCAGTAATGTCTAAGGAAAGTGGTAGCATCAATCTAAATTACAGAATTATCATGATGGTAGTTATATGGAAAGATTGTTAACATTTCATTGGCCACCACTGATGATCTCTTTTTATTAGATTTATATTTAACAGTGATTAAGTACCATGATGTGCTGGCAACAGAATAGAATAAGGACTCAGAAATTGTTCCTCCCCAGTGATCTTATAATCTTGCCTTATGCATATGAATTTTCTTTTTTATTTCTTTAGTATGGACCATGGAACACTTTGCATTATTACTGCTCATAAATTCTGCCCTGATGAGATTAGTTTTATAGATGTAGAATCAATAATACTTGAACACAGTTGCAGCTGTGTACTGCCCAATATTGCTCATTAATGGCTTTAAAAGAATCAGTGCGTTTTGCTAGAAGCAAAGATAATGAGCCATTGATTATCCCTGCACAGCGCAATTTACAACCTATTTTATTTTTAATGCAACGTTAAATTAATTTGTAAAAGATCAGAAGCATTGCTTTATTTCCAAGCTGTGATTAAACAGTTATTGAACTTTTCATAGAGAGCATTAATCAATTCTCATCTCTTCTGATTTCCCAGAGTGCTTTGGCAATAAAGATGAATAGCTTGTGATCACCTGCACTTCTTAAGAGACAGCAAATCTGTAGGAGAAAACATCCTTAGAGGTTCATCTCTATGTGATGGAATGTGTCAGGAAGGGTCCTAGTCCATTATATTTTTTCTCAAGTTCAGTTTATGGATATATTCTAGATCAGTGAGTAGGAACAGAAATTTTACTAGAGTTTTATATAAAAGCACCTTGAAGAGTATAAAGATGTATAAAGTAAGGTATGCGTGGTTCATATGTTTTTGCTTTGGATGGGTGTATAATTTAACTATGCTCACCTACCTTTATACTACCAATAACTCTGGGTAAAATTTTAAACTCACTTTGACACAATTAACAACCTCATAGAATTATCCCACTCTTTATCCCTTTTGGCAACCTTCTATCATTAACTAAGGCTAGCTAAATTATAATTGTACATAAGGATTAACATCATTGTGGCAAAGTGCCTGGAACACTAAAATGATTTTTGGATACCTGTCCAACTTCAGAAGAAACAGACTGATTTACGTTCTTAATGAAGTATTCTATAGTAGAGATTAGGAAGAAAGCATAGAAAAAAGAGATGAACAGAGTCAAATGTGAGCTATACAGATTTAGATGTCACAATTTTTGATTAAATGGTAATGGAACTCTGACAGGGAAGACAAGACTCTTCTATCTTAGCAGAATGTAGAGCCTCCTTAATTACAGTGGAAAGAACAGATTTAGAGGGGTCAAGAAAAAGTAGACTTACCTATTAGGTGAAGGGTAAGTTCTAGAGTGACTAGGGTAGGAAAATTATCTTGTAGGGGTTAAGAGAAAGTCCAAACAGAGCTTAGTATCTAAGGAGTAGAGTTAATCAGGCAAACAGCTGCATGAGGGGCTCAGAAAGAGGCACTGGAGATCCAACAGTTGGCCAAAGCCCAGAAATGAAGACTCAATGACAAGTCACTCCCAGAGGTCTAGCAGGACAGTTAGGGAGAAATGATGAGCTCAGAATTCTTATCAATACTTATCAGAACCAAGTAGCAGTTCTGTTTAAACTTAGAATGAATTTCGTAGTGATGTTTACCCACCATCAGGTATTTGCTACACACATTTTTGCTGGTATGATTTGTTGGGTTAGATAACAGGGACATAGAGGGGATTTTAGGAACCTAGAGATGACCTACAGACAGTGAAATGACAGCAAATGGTACTGACAGAGAAAACTGTTTAAAGTTTATCAAGGTAGATCCTATAAGTAGGTGGAGTGGGCCGTCATCTAAAGATATGGTTTGATGATTGATGGAAGGATATATGCTCCAGAATGGTTCTTTGATTGGTTTATTGTCTCATTTGGCATCTTCAAACTTTCCTACCATCCATCCCTCTTTCCTTTCTCTCTCTTACTCCTAGACTTTATTCAATATTTAGATGAGTGCTTGTAAAATATAGCTTTTTGCTTAGGTAAAAAGTCTTAATGGTTTGAAGTTAACATGTTTTAGCTGATCAGAGACCAAAGCACAGAGAGAATAGGATATAGAACGATTTTCTTTGTATAGAGTAGGAGGAGAGGAGAGGAAGATCTGGCACTTAGATGGATATCTCCACAGATTACAGGCCTAGCTTAAAAGTGACGAGTGATGCTGAACAGCTGGAAAATTGTGAAGGCTGTTGGTGTTTTGAGGGAGTGAAGAAATTCAGATAAAGGAAAGCAGAGGTTCGATAAAAGGAAACATCAGCTACCTCAAAATATTGCTCATGACCATTCTGTACAACAGTATTTCAACAAATTAAGTAGACTTCATTTTTAAAGGAAAGATGAGTCATGACTGTGTATGTGTGTGTGTGTGTGTGTGTGCACATATGTTGTGTTGTGATTCAAAACTAATACCCAAATAAGTGGAATTAACTAAAATCCACAAATGGGAGGGCAGTAAGATGCACTGAGGGGTGCCATGAAAACTATTCAGGCAATGTTGTTGTGGGAGTCATGGGCATGCAGAGCCCTAGGGGAAGGAAAGGCATATTAGACATATACAAGGAGAAAAACCTAAAGGGATATACATATTAAAAGGATGTTGCACGGTGGTATGCATTAAAGTATTGTAATGAGTTATCTAAGAAAAAATTGATGTAATATTGAGGAAGCATTCAGTATTTATGGATTCAGAATATGCAACTATAAATGTAAATAAAATATTCGTAGCAGCAAAGGACTTGCATGAAGCCATTGTACTTGGTCAGCGTTGAACCCACATCATTGTTATTACCCCTCCTGCACCAAGTAAAGATGTATAGTGTTTTAAGAAAACTGGCAGCCGGGCTCGGTGGCTCAGCCTGTAATCCCGCGCCTTTGGGAGGCTGAGGTGAGTGGATTGCCTGAGCCCGAGGGTTCGAGACCCGCCTGGGCAAGCGAGACCTCATCTCTAGAATAAATCAAAAAAATTTAGCCGGGCGTGGTAGTGCGCGCCTGTAATTCCAGCCACTTGGAAGGCTGAGGCGGAAGGATCACCGGAGCCCAGCAGGTCGAGGCTGCGGTGGCCGGGAGCGGCCACTGCACTCCAGTCTGGGCGACAGAGTGAGACTCCAACTCAAAAAAAAAAAAAAAGAAAACTGGCTACACAAAAATATATATTTGTGTATATAAACATACAGATTAGGTGATTAGTTATTTTAGAAAAGGGTTCATTTCAGAATTAATTATGCATTCTTAAGAGACTATTGTTTTAGGCTGGCAGATCTCTAGGGGATTGCTGATCCAAGATCTTACCAAGGCAGAAGCCCATCCATTGCCTAGATGTTGCCTTCATGTTCTTTTATAACACCTCATAATACTTAGCAAAGAATTATTTTCTCAATTTTACAGATGGGAAACTAAAGTAAGATGTTGAAAGTCATTTAGCAAACTACCTCCTGATTTCTAATCCATTACTCTTCTCTAGTTGTTTACTTTCTATCAATGTTATCAGATGCCTCCTCTCTGTAAAACCTTCCATTAAGTGGGGAATTACTGAGACAACTGCAAAATGCTGCTGCTTGGGACTCAGCCCTGGGTTCACATGTTGGCTCTGTCGTTTATTAGCTACAAATAGTTAAACATCTTTGAGTCTATTTACTCATTTTGAAAATGGAGTCAATGTCTACACTGTTGTTTTTTTTGACAAAGGTTAGTGAGATAATGAATGCAAATTGCCTAGCACAGTACTTGGTACTTAGTAGGTACCAAAAAAAATGTTTGATGCTTGCTCCTCACATGTCTCAGTTATTCACTTTTCCTCTGAATATACGCAGAGCTGTCTTAAGGACAGGCTAATTTCTACAACTACATGTCCTTGCTAAATATATGGTTCATTTCTTTTTAACATATGCCACTCATCTAAGCATGTCTGTAGGCTATAAAGGATTCATAAAAATTATTGATTTTGACATAGTTCTAGCTATCATTTTGAATTAAAGATTATTGTTTGAACTACTACAGAACTTCAAATAAGAATTTGACTTATTTGTCCTGTACCTTAACTGAAATAAACTCGGTATTAGACCTTTGCTTAAGTTAGCTGAATTAATTCTGCTTTAATTCAAGTTCATCTCTGCAGTGGAAAATGACAGGCATTATTGAGTTCTGTTACACATTTAATAAGAAATATACACTTCTCATCCTTGCGGGAGCAATCTAATACACTGCAGAGTCTGTCAAAATTCAATTCAAGGTTGAATGACTAATGTATAAAAGTCAATTCCATATCCTATCAGAGATAAAGCCAGTTATTTCTTTCATCAAGTAGATGGGGGATGCTATTTGGATCTCACGTAGCAAATGTTTGAAACTTCAGGCTTTGGAAATTTAGAGGAGATGCAAGTATGTGAAAAACTAGGGGGATTTCAGGAATAGAGTCTTCCTTTAGAAATGAACTGACACAGAGAAAGTCTGACTTGGTCATTTTGTTCTTTATGCAGGTACAGTTTCCATAGCCTTTGAATTTAGGTGCAAACTTAGCACAAGGACAAGAGCCAGAGGGATAAGGGGGACTTTTTAAGGTTTGCGTCTTCTGGGGATGCAGCTGTAATCTCAATGTCTTTGTGCGTGTGTATGTGCATATGTGTACACATTGTGTATGCATGTGTGTACATGCACATAAGTGTGTGCTCAAAGGCACAAACATGGGCATAGGTCCTGGCACTGCAGGCAATGTTCATTAAACAGCTACTTATTGAGCAACTGCCAGACATGGTTCTGGATACCAAGGCTATAAGAGTGAACAAAAATGCAAAAATCCCTGCCCTATGAAGATTCTATTTCAGTGAAAGAAGAAAAACAGTGAATAATACAGATAATAAGTACATTATGTCAGATGTCAGATGCTGGTAAGTGTTACAGAGAAAAATAGAACAAGTGTGGATGAAAAGGAGTATTGTGGAAGGTATAACTTCATTAAATAGGATGCAACTAGAAAGCCAAAATGAGCCGTAGAAAAGCATTTCAAGTGAAAAGAATAGCAGTTATATAGGCCCTGAGACTGGGCATGCTGGGATATTGGCAGAACACCAAGGAGGTCACAGTGGTTAGAACAGAGTGAGTGCGGGTGAGTAGTGGGAGATGAGATCAGATAAATAACAGGAGTCCAGATCCTGTAAGTCTGTGGAGGTGACTTGTAAGGACTTTGTCTAGCTTTCTTAGCAAGATGGGAGCCAATGGAGAGTTTTTCAGGAGAGACATTATCAGACTTCTGTTTCTTCCTCTGGCTGTTTTGTTGAGGGTAGATTGTACAGAAGCATGGGGAGGCAAGGAGACCAACTAAGAAATAGGGTATGATATGACAGTAGGGTGACATTTATTGATAATGCCTCTGTTAAATCATGGCCATGGGAGTGAGGGGCTGAAGTGGGTGGAGGACAAGTTGATTGGCGGAGAGGAGGTAAATTGTGAAGTCACGTTATGAACAGGATGATCTACAGTGTGAGGGTAAATGTTATGTGTTAAGGAGACTGGCTGAATAGGGCTTGAGGCTATACACTTGACAGATTCTAATGTCTGCTGTCATTGTGCCTCCATAGGACACTCACTGAAAAAAAACTAGTGCGAGCTGACTGGCATTTTACCTTTGTTGATTTATACCCACAGTTCTTCTCATTAGCCCTCTAGTCAGGTAATACCTAGACTGAGAATATAATGCCTATGAATTTTCTAAGAAATGCTCTTTTCTACCAATTGTCTTCATGGCTTACCTTGAGTATTCAACAGAACAATAATTTTCAAGGCAGCCCACCAAGCAGTCATCTAGTCAACCTCTTAGCAAGGCTTCTTAGAAAGATGGTCATTAAATGGTTTATAATAGGTGAAGATTCACCTTTGAGATAAGGAAGGAGAGTAGATTCCAAAGGAGAGAATAAAATGAGTTCCATGTAGGAGGTGGCAAAGTCAGTGTGCTTTGAGTGGAAGATGCATGGATGGAAAAGCTTAGAAATGAAGTTGGTGATTCTTCACTGCTGCACTGGGGATTGGATATGAGAATTAAAGGATGCTAGATTGGTTATGGGATATGATATGAAATGTTGTAGCAGTTTGGGCGTGGACTGAGATGTGTGGTCTAACACAGTGTTGGAGGAATGAGAAAGGGGTGAAATACCGTGTTTCAATGAGAATAAAAGTCAGAAGCTGTAAAGTAGCACTGACTGTGGTAGGGCAGAGAGTTGTAGCATTAAAGGGAGGAAAGAGAAACTCAGAATATGTGAAGAATAAAAAAAATTGGACTAGGAGAGGACAAGGATTGAAAGGTAGAATAATAAGACAAAACAGTCTGCTCACACCACTGACTTCTCTTTCTCTTCCTCTCTCGTACCCTTTATCTATGCTCAAAATCATCTAGAAACTAACCATTTCACATCACCTCTGCCATCTGGCACAACTCATACTCTTTCATATTTTTATATCCGTAATCTCCTGTTTGCTTCCCTGTTGTCTCCCCTGCCTGCCCTATGTTTTACAAGTAAGTCCCCTACATACAAACCTTCAAGTCACAAACTTTCAAAGATGCAAATGTTCATTTTTAATGTATTATTTCTCTCCATTAGGTTGCAGTTTAGCCTGTTAAATACATAAGTACATTGTAGCCAATTGTGTTAGCTGGGTACCTAGGCTAAATTGGTTAGCATTACAACAAATTGGATTTACTAACTTGCTCTTAGAACCAAACTTGTTCATATGTTGGGGACTTATTGTACTTGCAACCCAGTAATTTGGGTATTACTAACATTCTGGGTCAGATAACTCTTTGTGTGGGGAGTTGTATGATGCTTAGTAGCATCTCTGGTCATTGCTTACTAGATGCCAGTAGTATATTTCTCTGCCCTAAGTCATACAACCAAAAATGTCCCCAGACTTTGCTAAATGTTTCCTAATTGGTGGTGGGGTGGGGAAGAATAACCCTCAGTTGAGAACCACTGAGTTAGAGTGATTCTGTAAAATTGTCAGTAGTGTCAAGTTGCTCTAAGAGTCAAACTTTTCACTATATTTTCATCTTACCAAGAGAAAAAAACCAAAGTTTGTACAGTGGCCTATAAGGCCTAACTTGGTGGGGGCTCACCTCCTCCAGCTGAGTGTCTTGCTTCACCTCATCTTCCTTCCTCATTTCCTTGCTGTGCTCCAAACATTCCAAGCATACCCTCATCAAAGGTCTTCCCCCCAACCCCAGCTGCTGTTTGCTTTTTCTGGAACATTCTTCAAGCTCACGTATCTTCAAGATTCTCACTTATCGTCCTTCAGATCTTTATTCAGAGGTCAGATTCTCAAGAAGGACTTTCCTAACAGATTTAAAATTGAATCCTTTCCCTGATTTATGTTCTTTGCACTCTTATCATCAAAAAACATAGTCTAAATTAGCTATTTTTAAATTTCCTATATTATCCGTTATTTATTTTACTAGGATCTAAGCTCTGTGAGGCAGGGCTTTTTATTGTTCTTTGTAATCCTTAGCTCCTAGACATTATCTGCACATAGTGGGCTCTCTGTAGACACTTGCTAAATGAATTCATGAATGAGCCTCAGTGGCAGCCAACAAAAGCAAACACATTAAGCCATACGCCTAATCTACAGTGGAACCCTCCGAACTTTCTGGAGGCCTGTCCTTACAGTCTGTCTGCTACAGAGCATCACTTTTATTATTATACGCATTTAAGCCATGCCAGCCGGTAAACAGCCATACTGGGGAATATGCCAAACTCTACAAATGCTGTTTAGAAACAAAAGAACTTTTAATGGAGACATCAGCCATTTGTTAAACAAACCATTAGTTTGGAGGCACACTGCACATGTGATGAATCTACTAATTTACAGAGCATTATTGGGCATTAGTTAATTGCCAGACAACTTCATGTCCCAGGATACACTGAGGAAGCCTCTATTACTAAGGAGAGATTGGCTATCTCAACCCTTAATTACAGGCCTTATACACTGGAATGCATGAACGAATGGGCCCTACATCATCCTGGTGTTGTTCTATTGCTACTTCCAGAATTGTTTCCGAGTTTTCATTTTTAAATAAAAGCTCCCCATTCATGATGCATATTTCAGTGAAACAGAAAAATAAACAATTAAAATTAGTTTCTCTACCCAAAGTCTCCTTCCAGATTCATTTTTAGGCATTATTCACAAATATAAACTGTCACAAGCATTCCACATCAGATTTCATTTAATGCCACATTTAGGAGTTAGGACATCACAAACAAATAACTAAATTCTCATTTGATGTTTGCATAGTATTCTGTGTGTGTGTGTTTAATAATTGAATTAACTGGGCACTACTGATAGTTTGTGTGTAGATTTTATTTTTTAAAACTAATATACAGGCCAAGCACAGTGGCTTACGCCTGTAATCCCATCCCAGCAGTTTGGGAGGCAGAGATGAGAGGATTGCCTGAGCCCAGATGTTCGAGACCAGCCTCGGCAACTTGGTGAGACCTCGTCTTTACAATAATTTTATTTTTTAAGTTAGCCAAGCATGGTGGAGTGTGCCTGTAGTTTTACTTGGAAAGGTGAGGCGGAAGGATTGCCTGAGACCAGCAGGTTGAGGCTGCCGTGGTCATGATCATGCCACTGCACTCCAGCCTGCATAGTATTCTGTATGTGTGTGTTTAATAATTGAATTAACTGGGCACTACTGATAGCTTGTGTGTAGATTTTATTTTTTAGAACTAATATACAGGCCAGGCACAGTGGCTCACGCCTATAATCCCATCCCAGCACTGAGTGAGTCTCTGACTTAAAACAAAACAAAAACTAACATACAGATAACAAAATAAATGTAACTATAATGTACCATGACATATTTTTGTGAGTATATCTGCAAAGCAGATTCCTGACAGAATATATGAGACAAGGAATATTTGTGTTTTAAAAAAAGAAGCTGCCAAATTATATCCTGAAGAGAAAGATATGAGAGTATCTATTTTCTTTCACCTTTGCTGTCCTTTTGCACTTTAAAACATTTTGGTCTTTGCAAATTTGAAGGTTAAAAATTGTGTCTAATTTTTAAATTTTTATTTCTTTGATTTTGAGTAAGGTTGAATGAGCCTCAGTGGCAGCCAGTAAAGGGAACATTTTTTTTTTCCATATGCCAGTTGGTCTTGTATCCATGTGGTTGTGAAGTGGAGGTTAATTTGTCATTCAAAAGCTATGACTAATTAAAAAATACGATTGGCTTTTTCTGATAGATATGTATCTGTGAATAGGACCTAAGGTCCATTTTTCCTCACTGGACAGTTATTCTGCCATGAGAGGACTATGTTGTACTTATCAGTCTCACAGTTTGGTTGATGGACACCATTCTTTTATGTATATTGATGGTGTGAAAAATTCACAAGAAGTCAACTGGTATAGTAAGCATCTGGAATAGTGAAGCTAATGGGCAAAGTGACAAAATTTTGGATATAATGATAAAAATTTTGATAGAAAAATTATGAAGGAAATTAAGCAGTTTTAAGGAAGTTTGGAGCTGGTTGAAGAAGGCAATTTGCTAAAAACTTAATGCAAATAAATAATTATATATACATAGCTTGTGCTACTGAATCATATTTTCACTTTGTGACATTTATTGTAAAATAATGAATATTTTAAAATATTTTTGTTATTAATTTGAGATGTCATTATTTTTATTATTATTCTAGAAATGTTGATTTCTTTGTAAAAAGTTGTTAGCTCAAGTGTCACATTTCTCCCCTCCCCTTAGAGCAAATATTTATCTTTATAAATTAAGTAGAAATACACGTATTATATAGAGAATAGAAAAATAGACACTGTATACAAGAATTTCACTTAATTTGCTGTGGAAATTTTTTAACATGTAGAGGGCTGCAATCCTTAAAATAAATGATCTTAATATTTAGAACACCTTTTCAGACCAAATGACTCACACTTTTTCAGACCAAATGACTCTTGGAGTTCAGTGTATTGTACATCTTCATTAGTTTTAGCACATAATCACAAAATAGATATAAAAGTCTCACTTTCAAGCAATAAACAACTGTAAGTATTGACTACATCATTTAAATGCATGTGTGTATTTTGTTTTCCTATCTTAAAAGTAACTCAAAGACTGCTAGAGATCATGACAACTGTTTTAAAATCATGCTGCCCTCATTTTTGTTTGTGGTCTCAAAGTATAAATCTGTGAAGTCTTCAAGTGAATATAAAGCGGGCTCTTTTACAACCTGCAGTTCATAAAGAAATATACTGGCACATCAAAAAACTTAACACAACCTTGAATGCTTACCTAAGGTTTGTAGGAAAAAGCAAACAGAAAAATGAGGCAGTGCAATATAAAAACACATGAGACAGGTAAAACAACCAGCACTGGTCTAAGAGAACACATCTGAGCTGCTTCCACTATTTCCTGACAACAGTCCTTTTAAGTAGAAAGAAACAAATAAAAATAAAAAGCAAAACCATGGAAGCATAGCTGCTTTTTACTGAAGGTGAAAGTTGATGGATCTAAACAAGAACCTGCTTGATAGCCACTCAAGTTTGCCTTATCTGCAGTAAATATAACTTTCAACTGTTATTCTTTCCCAAATCAGTGAGCTATTCCTTTGTTTTATGAGCTAGGAAAACAAAAAAAAGATTGTTTTTTAAAACTCAAAACATTTTTTGCAAACATTTTTGCACCAAAAACATGCAAACTAAGAAAAAATCCTGGAACATTTATGTAGAGCACAACTCTGATGAATTACTATAGCTAAATGCTCTTTCAATGCATGCTGCCAATAGTTTTAGTTAGAGATTATTTTTACTTCAGGAATTTATCTATGGGCTTTCTTGTCATTCTTTGGTAGCTGGTGGACCACTATTTTTGTGGTGTGGAGTTCCAGAACTGATGATTCCTTAAACCTGGTCTCTGTGGGCCTTTGTTTCTAATTGCCAGCACCTGCAATGACTTTCTTGCCTGTATGATGCGTCTTCAAAAAGTTCATGGGAAATGTGTTTAAGAGGGGAAGCACCCCCCCAAATCCCTGGAATTTAGTTATAAAAAATTGTGTATTTATTTTTACATTTTTAGACTTCAGTCACCTTCAAAGTATTCTTCATTTGAGGAGATATACCTATTGAAACTCTTTACTGCTCAAAACGCTTTTTGAACTTGTGAATTTTGATGCCTTTTAGTGTTCCTTCCATTTTTTGTTTCACCTCTTCCACATTGGCAAAACACTTCCTTTTGAGGACTTTTTTCATCTGGGGAAACAAACAAATCACTCAAAGTGAGATTGGGTGAATAGGAAGGATGTGGGAATGGGGTCATGCTGTTTTCGGTCAAAAACTACTGAACACTCAGTGCAGTGTGGACAAGTGCACTTGTAAATCACCCATGATAAAATGGTCAAACGTGTTGAAAGAATCTCTAAGAAAAAAATACACTGAAGCCAAATACAGTTTCTCACAACAGCACTAATACACTGATGCTGATGGGTTTCTAGAACACTTAACTGGTGGGGAAAACTTATATGACAAGGGGTCTACCCCCCCCCCCAAATTATTCCTCTTTTTGGGTCCCTCTTTGTCTTATTAAAAAAAACCAATGTAAGGATTTCAATAATTTTTTGCACCAAAGTAAACTTAAGCTAACTTGTTATTATATGTCTGAACAAGATCAAGTTTGAGGCTAAGAAGGATAACACAAGTTTGAAAAGAAGTCCTATCAGAACAACATACATTCTGTCAAAATTAAAGCAAGAACAAACATCAAATTTATGGTGAAGATTTGATGGAAGAATGGTGAAATAACTGATGCTTTATGAAAGGTTTATGGGATCAATGCAGCAAAGAAATCAGCATTTTACAAATGAATATCTCATTTGAAAAAAGGGACAAGATGATATCAAAAATGAAACCCACAGTGGCAGATCATCCACATCAATTGGGGAGAAAAAATTCTCAGTGATCTATCACAGAAACAAAGAACTGAATGACACATGTTCTCATTCATAAGTGGATCCTGAACACTTATCACAATACCACAATAAAGGGATTGGCAGCAGTGGGACACTGTGGCGGGTGCGGGGAAGGCACATGACATCACTAAGGGTACCTGATCCTAAACCAGGGGAAGTGAGAACCAGTGGGAGGCCCAAAATTCACCTGTACGTAGACCACTTATGTACCTAATCCTGACTTGTACCCCACAACTTTAAAATAAAAAAAATTAATCTTGCTTGTGCCCTAATTTAAGATGACCGATTAACCCTAGAAACAATGGCCAACACCATAGATATCTCAATTGGCTCAGTTTGCACAATTCTGACAGAAAAATTAAAGTTGAGGAAACTTTTCATTTGAAGAGTGCAAAACTGTTACACCCACATCAGTTGCAGTCAAGAGCAGAACTTTTAATGAAAATTTTGAACAAATGCAATCAAGTTTCTAAAGCATTTCTTCAAAGAATTGTAATAGGAGAGATGAAACATGGCTTTACCAGGACCAGCTTAAGACAAAGCACAATCAAAGAAAGAAAGAGGTGGAAGTGGTTCAATCAAAGCAAAAGCAGACTGGACAAAAGCAAAGGTCATGGCAACAGTTTTTTGGACTGCTTAAGGTATTTTGATTGTTGACCTTCTGGAAGACTAAATAATAATAACTTCTTGTTATGATAGAGTTTTGAGAAAGTTAGCCAAAGCTTTCGCAGAAAAATGCCCAGGAAGTTTTCACCATAGTATTCTACTCTACTGTAACTATGCTTCTGCTCATTCTTCTCATCAAACAAGGGTAATTTTGCAAGCATTTTAATGGGAAATCATTAGTCATCTACCTCAAGGTTCTAATTTGGTTCTTTCTGATTTTTTTCTCTTAAAAATCCTTAAAAATATCCATTTTTCTTCAGTTAATAATGTAAAAAAGACCACATTGACATTGTTAAATTCCCAGGACTCTTGGTTCTTTAGGGATGAACTAAATGGGTGGTATAGTCACTTACAAAGGTGTCTTGAACTTGATGGCACTTAAGTGGAGAAATAAAGTATATATATATACTCTATCTATCTTTCTATCTATCTATCTATCTATCTATCTATCTTTCTATCTATACACACATACATAGATAAGTGTGTATATATATATATATGTGTGTGTGTGTATATATATCACACATCTTTCATTTCATTTTTCCATGAACTTTTTGATGTCTTTCGTATTTGAGGGTACTGGAACTGCTTCATGCTGCCTGTAGCATCAGTGCAGGTATGTGTGTGTGTGTACGTGCGTGCATACACACACACAGATCGGAATATGCTTAGACTTTTAAATTCTCCAGGGTGTCCTCTAGATTATGACTGCATTGTGAGCACACAACCCCTTTGCCTTGAGCTGAGACAAACTGTACACTTCAGAACTGCCCAGAGAAACCAACAGAGGCTGGGACTTGGCTTGTTCTCTCCCTCTTTCTTGTCCTCCTTCCTTGTTCTAAATTTTTTCTTGGTACTTTCTCTTTTTGGGACTTACTCTCTGTCAATGAAAAATAGGCACACCACAGTACACCTGAATGACTGTGAACTACAATTTCAAGTTTTTTTGTTTGTTTGTTTATGAGCTTATTTGGAGTATTACAGAAAATCTGTGAAATGGGCCAGGCAGATAGTTATGCTCCCCACTCACAGGAAACAAAAGGCCAAATGACTTGCTCAAGCTCATGGAGTGATCAGGGTCCAGGATGTATGTTCTTTGACATTTCATCATGTGCTCTCTGTGCTTTACTGTTCAGCCTTCTCCCAGCACCCTCTGAGGCACTGAAAGAAAATGAGGTCCTTTGTAGCTTTTAGACTGTACTGACCAAAATAATAGTCCTTAACCCCATGTGGCTATTTCAATTTAAGGTTAAATTAATTAAAATTAAGAAGTCAATTCCTTAGACTAGCCACATTTTTAAGTGGTTAATACCTACATCATTGTAGAAAGTTCTTTGGACTCCACTGTCTTAGACTGTTTACTCATCAAAAGTTTTAAAGTATTTGCTCTTCTCCTTGTGTGATTGCTTTAATTTATTCCAAAGTTCCCCAATCCCTGGGCTGCAGACCAATACTGTCTCTGACCTGTTAGAAACTGGGGCCTCACAGCAAGAGGTGAGTAGGGGGCCAACCAAACTCTACTTTCTGTCAGATCAGCAGCGACATTAGATTCTCATAAGAGCCCGGTCCCTTATTGTGGACTGCACATACAAGGGATCTAGGTTTCATGCTCCTTATGAGAATCTAATGCCTGATGATTCTCATCCCACTCCCATCTGTGGAAAAATTGTCTTCCACAAAACCAGTCCCTGATGCCAAAAAAGTTGGGGACCACTGATCTATACTCTCTTCTGTCATCTCTGCCTTCTACCCCTCTTCACATTTTTCTCTTTGCACATATTTGCCAACTTGACTTTTTTTTTTCTTTTTAAAAACTGTCTTGGACCCAACAGCAGGGTAATTACTACTCTTGAATTTGCCATTACTGACTTCTGAATTTTCATAAAACAAATACTAGATGGGTTTGTGGAAAGGAGTAAGGAAGTGCCTACAGATATATGTGTAATTAGGAAAGAAACTCTCATATGGACCTGGTTTTTCTTTCTCTGAAATATTAGTGAAATAATTACTGCTTTTGCCTACCATACACATGTAGAATTGCGGTGAAATTATGGAAATGAATGAGAGTACTGAGAATGAATTAGTACAATTCTAAAATGTGTCTTCAAGTTTATTTATTCAGGCATAATATAAGCCTATGGGATCATTGTTTGATTTTAATTACACGTTATCTGTTAACAAACAGAAGACTGTCATTTCCTACAAAATGAAGAACACGTTGTTTTCCTAAACAGTAATAAAAGAGATTCAGAAAAAATGACAAAATCACGATTTTAACCTTTGAATATGCGTTATCAACTAAGGCAGTCCAATTTTTGTTCTCTGGAGTAAGTAGAAGAAAACAGCATCAAACGATGGTAAAGAAGTAAAGTGACAGGGATCATAAAATGCAGCAGGAAGGGCGACACTTGCTGTGAGAATTTGAGGCTGCCACACCGCACCACAGGCTGAGAGGGTTTCATGGGTTGATGGGAGGAACTGGAGAAGCTGCAAGTCCTCCCCCTTCCTAGTGGTAGGCCTTTTTGGAAAGGAATTAAGTTTAGGAACTCATATCTTAACAATGTAATGTTAGAATGAAAATAAATTGTTCATGCAAAGTTTAAATAGAAATTATTTCTGTTCTTTCTACAAGTGCTTTAAAGTGGGATGTACTTGACTTTAGAGCAATGGAACAGAAAGAAAACATCCCATGTTTAAAAAAAAATTTAGTTTTCAGAAAGCCCACATTACTAACATTTCCAACAAAAGGTTTCAATTATTGTGATAAAGATGCATCTTTTAGCCAGGCTCCGTGGCTCAGCCTGTAATCCCGCGCCTTTGGGAGGCTGAGGTGAGTGGATTGCCTGAGCCCATGGGTTCAAGACCCGCCTGGGCAACTTGGTGAGATCTCATCTCTACAATAAATCAAAAAAAAAAAAAATTAGCCGGGCATGGTAGTGCGCGCCTGTAGTTCTGGCTACTTGGAAGACTGAGGCGGAAGGATTGCCGGAGCCCAGCAGGTCGAGGCTGCGGTGGCCGGGAGCGGCCACTGCACTCCAGTCTGGGTGACAGAGTGAGACTCCAACTCAAGAAAAAAAAAAGACCTAGACTTCTGTATGTAAAGGAAAAATAAATTACTGAGGAAATGATTTCATACTATTAAAGAAAAAGAGTATTATTAAGAGAAAGAGGGTTGGGAGCACAGTGACTGGCTCACAACCTTAAATTCCAGCATATTGGGAAGTTGAGGGTGAGAGGATCACCTGAGTTCAAGACTAGTCTGGCCAACATAGTATGATCCTGTCTCTACAAAAAAAAAAAAAAATGCTGAATATGGAGGCACATGCCTGTAGTCCCTGCTACTTAGGAGGCTGAGGCAGGAGGATTGTTTGGACCCAGGAGTTTGAGGCTACAGTGAGCTCTGATAGTGCCACTGCACCCTAGACTGGGTGACAGAATAAGACCCGATTCTAAAAACAAAAACAAAAGAGAGAAAGTGTAGCTGTGTCTACTGAAAGGAATGAGAGAACATGAGGGAGATGAATTGCTCTGCATAGAAAGGCAGAGAGATGGGGTGGGGAAGGAAGGATTGCTTCTGAAGATTCAGGAGGTAGAAAAAAGGTGCTTCGAAGCCATGTGGGGAAAAGGTGAAGAAGAAGTAGGAGGTAGCCAGAGGTGGGAGGAACCATTTATTAAATGCTGCATACAAATTAGCCCCACATTTAGTGACATAAAATAACCATTTATTATGTTCATGGATTCTGAAAGTCAGGTTTGGCTGCGAAGTTCTTGCTTGTGATCTCTTATGAAGTTGCAGTCACATGTTGTTTGGGGCTGCAGTCATCTGAAAATTTGTCTGGGCTGGAGGCCCTACTAACAAGACTGGTAGGCTGGTGTCGGCTGTTGGCTGGAGGCCTCAGTTCTCCTCCACGAGGGCCACTCTTTGGAGCTGCTTGAGTGTCCACATGGCATAGGAACTGGCTTTCCCCAAAGTAAGTGATCCAAGAGGTCAAGTGGGAAGCTATAATACCTTTTGTGATTTAGCCTCAGAAGTGATACGTCATTACTTTCACTGTATACTATTGATCACACAATGCCTATCTGATTCAGTGTGGGAAACGACTATACAAGATTATAAATACCAGAAATTATGAATCACTGGGGTCCATTTTGGAGTCTGAGCACTACAGTGAGGGACCACAGAAATATTTAACAGGGATTTAAAATTATTTTTACTTATAACATGCCATGTAATCATTCCCCAGACTACGCAGCCAATTTTCAGCAAATCTAAGACACTCACTAATGGTGTATAGAGTTGGACTTGCTTCTTTTTTAATTCATACATGCTTATTTTTAATATTTAATTTATTTTATTTTTAAAAATTTTAAATTCAGGGGTACACATGCATATTTGTTACATGAACATATTGTGTAGTGGTGGGGATTAGATTTGCTTTTGAGGCATGCTTTGAGTGGGCTTGAGATAGCTAGAGAGGTCACCTGGAGTTTTAGACACATCTGAGTTACATATGTGAAGGACCCCCCAAAATCTGGAATTTATTTATTACAAATTATTTATTTATTCTTAGATTTTTAAACTTTAGTCACCTTCAAAGTGCTCTTCATCTGATTCAATACACTACTGAGACACTTTGTCCACTGCTCAAAACACTTTTTATTGATTTTCATTTTTTAGGTTTCCTGTTTCTAATTTTTATTTTAAAGATGTGGGATACAATTCAGGACTAGGTAAATAGTCATTGTTGTACAGGTAAAGGTTCGGCCTCTTTTTAGTCTCCACTTCGCCTGGCTTGATATCAGCTACACTTTTTTTTTGAGTTGGGAGTCTCACTCTGTTGCCCAGACTGGAGTGCAGTGGCTGCTCCCAGCCACTACAGCCTCAACCTGCTGGGCTCCTGGCGATCCTTCCACCTCAGCCTTCCAAGTAGCTGGAACTACAGGCGTGCGCTACCACGCCCGGCTAATTTTTTGATTTATTGTCGAGATGAGGTCTCACCAAGTTGCCCAGGCGGGTCTCGAACCCGCGGGCTCAGGCAATCCACTCACCTCAGCCTCCCAAGGTGAGGGATTACAGGCTGAGCCACCAAGCCCGGCTCAGGTACACTTTTTGATGTTAGGTGCCTCTACCCCAGCAGTGACCCACTACTGCCGATCCCTTTCTTAAAGTATTAAGATAAATGTTCAGGGTCTGCTTATGAGTGAGAATATGTGGTACTCCGTTCTTTGTTTTTGTGATAAATCATTGAATATGATGGACTCTAAACCCATCCAAGTTGCTGTGAAGTCCATGATTTTGTCCTTCTTTATGGCTGCATAATATTCCATCTTGTATATGTACCACATTTTTTAATACAGTCTGCTTCTGATGAGCAGCATGGTTGGTTCCATGTTTTTGCTACTGTAAATAGTGCTGTAATAAACATGCATGTGCAGGTATCTTTTTAATAGAGTGATTTGAGTTCCTCCAGGTATATTCCTAGAAGGGGGATTGCTGGGATGATGGAAGGTTGATTTTTAGATCTTTTAGGAATTGCCACACTGTAGCAACAGAGGTTGTACTAGTTTTCATTCCCACCAACAGTGTAGAAGCGTTCCCTTTTCCTTACTTCTTCTCCAGCATCTGCTGTTTTTTTGAGTTATTGTTGATGGCCATTCTGACGGGAGATAGGTGGTATCTCCATGTGGCTTTAATTTGTATTTCTTTGATGATTAGTGAGGCTGAGCATTTTTTCATGTATCTGTTGGCTGTTCATATGTCTTCTCTTGAGAAGTGTCTGCTCATATCTTTTGCCCACTTTTTTTTTTTTTTTTTTGAGTTGGCGTCTAACTCCGTCGCCCAGACTGGAGTGCAGTGGCCGCTCCCGGCCACCGCAGCCTCGACCTGCTGGGCTCCGGCGATCCTTCCGCCTCAGCCTTCCAAGTAGCTGGAACTACAGGCACGCGCTGCCACACCCGGCTAATTTTTGGATTTATTGTAAAGATGAGGTCTCGCCAAGTTGCCCAGGCGGGTCTCGAACCCGCAGGCTCAGGCAATCCGACTAAACAACTTTTGTAGGGGTGAAGGGGGAAATTTGCTAAAATAAAATCAATCAGAATAAAACGAGGAACCAAAAGTCCAGCAGTTTAAAACATTTGATAATCTTGTGGTTACTGTAAGGCGACAGCCACGTCCAGACCAGCAGGCCCCTGAAAAGCCTTTTTTTTGAGTCAGAGTCTCACTCTGTCATCCAGGTTTGAGTGCAGTGGCACACTCACGGCCACCCCTGCTTCAACTTGCTGGGCTCAGGCAATCCTTCCGCCTCAGCCTTCCAAGTAGCTGGAACTACAGGTGTGCAGTACCATGCCCAGTTAATTTTTTTGATATATTGTAGAGACAAGGTCTCTACAAGTTGCCCAGGCTGGTCGTGAACCCCTGCACTCAGGCAGTCCTCTCACCTTGGCCTCCCAAAGTGCTGGAACTATAAGCTTGAGCCACCGCACCTGGCCGAAAAGTCTCTTTTTAGTAGAGCTTCCTGTTTGTTTGTTGATTGGTTTGTTGTTTGTTTGAGATAGGATCTCAGTCTGTCACCCAGGTTGGAGTGCAGTGGCAGAATCATGGCTCACTGCAACCTCGACCTCCTGGACTCAGGCAATCCTCCCACCTCCTCAGCCTCCTGAGTAGCTAAGACTACAGGCACATGCTACCATGCCTACCTAATTTTGTGTGGTGTGTATGTGTGCGCGCGCGCGTGTGTGTGTGTGTGTGTGTGTGTGTGTATGTGGAGACGAGGTCTCGCTATGTTGCCAGGGCTGGTCTCAAACTCCTGGGATCAAGCAATCCTCCGGCCTAGGCCTCCCAAATTGCTGGGATTACAGGCATGCCCACTGTGCCCGGTCTAGCTTCATATGTATAAAAATGGAAAGGACAAGGTAGTATCATAAAAACAAAGAGGATATTTTAAATACCAATTAAATAGTTATAAAATAACACTGACACGCCCTCCAAATTCCGGGGGTTCCTGTGAATGTCTTTACTTTAAAAAGAGATACACCTACCAAGTGCTAGGTCCCATTTGTTTCTGTAACTTCAGGTGGTGCTGGCCATTTTCCTGAATCCAACTTCTAAAAATACCAACGTGGAGTTCACCTCCTCCCTATTCTTCTCTTTTTTACCTAAAGGCAAGAAGTAAATCCAGTTTCTCTTCACAGACTGTAGGCCTGGTTTTAATTTGTGCAATAGTCCTTTTGATAACAACGCCTAGTTAAAACATCCATTAAAAGTCTGTCGCAGGCATTTAATGGAAGGAAAATCTAATAGGGTTCCACTGCAGCTCCTTCATTAACTTTTAAAAGAGTTCGCTCCTCGAGTGTTAGCAGAGAGAGAGAGAAAGAGACAGGGGCTTGCTGGCAGAAAGAGACAAAAAGAGACAGAAATGGAGACAGAGATACAGAAGAGAGGGTAGGGAGGAAAAAGGAGAAAGAGGAGGAGGGAGAAAGAGAAACAGGAAGAGGGGGAGAGACAGAAGAGAGGGGAGTGAGAGAGGAGAGAGAGGCAGAAGGAGATGGGGAGGGAGGATGAGGGAGAAGAGAGGAAGGAGGATGGAGGGGGGCGGGGGGGAGAAGAGAGGTAGGAGGATGGAGGGGGGAGGGGGGAGAGAAGAGAGGAGGGAGGGAGGAGGGAGGGAGAGGAAAGGGAATTTTCGCATATTTAGGCGTGGATTATGAAGCTTTGAAAGGAATTAGGACAACTATTCTTTGTTTTTCAGCCACCTAAACAAACTCTTACTAAACTAAGCCTCATTTTGTAACTATGACCCACTGTCTTCAAGTCCTAACAGTAAGACTTACAGGGGACCAGATTCCCAGGCCTCACCCGGAACTGGAATCCAGTGCTGTCCTGAGCCTTTGGAGCGCAGAACACCCAAAGCATTCTCTATCAGGATAAAGCAAGGACTGAAACAGACCTGAGATTGGCAAAGCAAAACCACCACAAAGGAAAGGCTTACCAGCCGATGTTCTGATGCGACCACACGGGCCCTAGGCAGGAAGCCGACCCGGCCTCACTGCCAGATCCCAGGCTCTGTGACTGGACCAGTTCTTCCTCCGCTGGTTCACTGGGGTCTGCTGCCAGACTAGGGTAACATCTCATGGGCTAAGACGTGGCTTTCCCAGCATGAGAATGTTCTGTACAACCGTGGGATGCTCATGGAGGGCAATGTTCACCACCCTTGGAATTTACGGGGGTGTGGGGAAACTCAGTGTTCTGAGCACAAGGCCCATCTCCCCACAGTTTGGCTCCACACTCCGCCTTGAGTCTCCTACCCAATTGGCTTGCTCCTTGCTGATCTGATCTAGTTAGCCCAGCAAGCTCATGCCCTTCCAACACGCTTTTTCCTCATGTAAAGTCCCAAACATGCTAAAATATTTCTCTTTCTTCCTTCTTTCCTTCCTTCCATTTTGAGTTGGGGTCTCACTCTGTTGCCCAAGCTGAAATGCAGTGGCATAATCACGATGATCACAGCTCACCACAGCCTCAACCTCCTGGGCTCAGGTAATCCTCAGGCTCCCAAGTAGCTGGGATTATACGCACATACCACCATGCCTAGCTTATTTATTCGTTTGTTTGTTGTAGAGACGAGGTTTTGCTATTTTGCCCAGGCTGGAACATTTATTTATTAGTAATGCATCATATCTTTTCATTATGATTTTGTGTGTGTGTGTGTGTGTGTGTGTGTGTGTGTGGTGTATGAGTGCGCACACTCTGTTACCAAGTTGCATGTGGTCTGAACTGTCCCTCAGGAACTTATATGTTGTGTTATAACAAAAAGCCTGCACCAAGACCCTCTTGATAATTTTGAGCAAAGGCAAAACTATCCAAGTTAAACTCCAGGAGGACCATGTATACATAAAGTACATTTTTAAAGTTTTTGGACTTTTAGGCTAATTAAGGGTTGCTAAGTCAAAAGGTCTGCATAACAGGTATTTGTCATCCTCCTAGATCTGAACATTCCTCATTTATTCCTACTGTATCAGCCAACAAATGCTGCTGCAAATGTGACAGGGGAAGACAGGCCTTTTCCAATTGCTATTTACAGTGACAAATCCACACTTATTCACCCTTCAAACACACACAGGCTGCCTGCAATACAAAGTTCCGGATGTCCCCACCATCCCCCACCCCTCAGCCCACCCAGACAGAGGCATCCTTCTGGGTTCTGATTCCCTATAACAAGTTACCTGAAATTCTACTGTGACATACATCATCTTCCATTTCATTAAGAAGTGCACGAATTTATTAAAAATTTATTAAAAATTGTGTTTATTCTTACACGTTTAGACTTTAGTCACCTTCAAAGTCTCTCCGCCTGATGCACTACACCTATTATGATGCTTTTTCCACTGCTCAGAACAGTTTCTGAACTTATCACAGTTTTGATACCTTTTAGTGCATCTGCCATTTTTTGTTCCACCTCTTACACATCAGCAAAACATTTCTCTTTTAGGACTTTTTTCATCCAGGCAAACAAACAAACAAACAAAAACATCACTCAGGGTGAGACTGGGTAAATGGCGGGGGGGACATGGAGGTCATGCCATTTTTGCTCAAAAACTGTTGAACACTCAGCCTGGTGTAAGTAGATGCAATCGCAAATCACCCATCATGAAATGGGCAAATGAAAGAATCTCCAAAAAAAATTCATTGAAAGAATCTCCAGAAAAAATTCACTAAAGCCAAACACAGCATCAAACAATACTAGCTGGTACACTGATGCTAATGGGCTCCTGGAACACTTACCTGTGCCACAAAGGGCCTGCCCTCCAAAAAGATAATTCCGGTTTGGGGGTGTCCTCCCTCATACATATGTACATCTTTCTCCCAAGTGAGACGTGTAAGCTCACTGAGGGCAAGATCCAGCCTGCTAATCGCTGCATTTCTCCAAATGTACTGTTGAATGTCTTGGATGTGACAGATGCTCAAAAATGGCTGCTGGAAGAATGAACCAGAAACCAGCCAAGCTATACTATGTTAGGGTGTGAATGACACCCTTCCCCAGGGGTGATATAAAAGTCTAAGCACAGTTAGAAAGGGCCAGTCCAGGAAAGCCCGCAAGATCTGCATTGTCCCTGCCTGCCCTAGGACCCCACAGAAAGGTGCCTGTCACACCCCAGCTGCACCTGAGGCTGTGTCGCTCAGGTGCTCTGCACCTGGGACCCCCTGTGCTGCCTGCAGGCCTCATAGCCCCATCTCCCAGGTCTGTTCTGCAGAACCACAGCACCCCAGGGACAGCAGAGCTGCACGCAGGTTAGAGCAACACACACACACAGGGGGGCCCTCATGGAGCAGAGGAAGACAGAACTGAAAAGGAAAAGGTATGGGTTCAAGACCCAGGACCCATGGATAGTAGGGATAGATCTACCTCACACTGACAAGTAGAAGCTACAGAGAAGTCAAGTGTTATAGCCATGAAACCCAAGCTAGCATTCTCCACTCAATTCTCCTACTTTAAGTCAATACTGCACACTCACTGCTGAACTCCTGCACTTTCATTATCACCAAACCTAACGATGACAGCTCCACTAATGTTTGTTCAATAAGTGCTGGACCTCATGCAGAAACATTTCTCAGTCATACGATGTCTACAATCGATGCAGCAGACATCAGCTACCACTTTGTTTGAAGAGGATAGGCCAGGACCCAAATCAAACAGGAGAAATATTTTGATTTTCAGTTGCCAAATGTCATGGAAATGAGTTCAAAATGACAAAGGATATACCCATTCACTGACCACAGTTTGCTTCAAGATGTATCATGGAATCACAACAGTGTCAGCTTCTAGAGCTCGAGCAATCCAGGGACCCTTCTTTTGTATCACCTCCCCACCTGGTAAAGTGACAGGCACCTTGCTGCTGGTACATAAACACCTGCTGATGCAATGACTTCCTACTAGGATCAACCAAGTCCTTCACATGTATTGGGAGACCAGCGATGTCCAAAGTCAAACTGATGGCCAAAATGGTATTTTGTTAGTTGGTCATTATCAACAGTAACTACTGGATATCAGTAACTATTGGTTTGCCAATCCAATTACTAGTTGATTAACAAAGCATCTAGAGCACATCTGAGAGTCAGGGTCAGTTAAATCTCTACCACCTGTCTTCAATGAAAGCTGTTGCCCAAATGATAACACATGAAATAATGTTCTCCTTCGGTATCTGCAGTGGGTTGAATAGAACCTCTTAAAATTCATGTCTTCCCAGAACCTCAAAATGTGACTTTATTTGGAAATAGGGTAGGGTCTTTACAGATGTAATTAGTTACACTGGGGTGAGGTCACACTAGATCAGGGCGGGCCCTCAGTTCAGTAACCGGTGACCTAATAACAGAAGTGAGGACTCACAGAGAGAAGGCGGACATGTGAATACAGGAGCAGAAGTGAAATGCCCCATGCTGAGGAAGGCTCATGGCTGCCAGAAGCCATACAGGTGAGGAACAGCCCTCCCGTGGGGTCTTCAAAGGGAGCCTGGTCCCAGAAATACCTTGATCTCAGACTTCAGGTCTCCAAAACTAGGGCAGAATAAATATCTATGGTTTTGACTACAAGTTTGTTTAACTGCTAAGCTCCCCTCTGGCTTTCATTTTTACTAATTTATTATGAGCTTCACTGAATAGAGCAAAGAAGTTAGCTAAGAGAACCATAAACAAAACGAAGTCAACGTGAGTAACTCAATCAGAATGGAATGGCCAGCGTGGCCCACACTGTCCACAGCCGCCTCACCCCCAGGATTCTCCTGCTCCCCTGCAGACACCTGCTCTCACTCAGCAACACATTAAGTGGCCACCCAGATGGCACAGGGGAGCCAGGCCTTGGCCAGCAAATTCTGCAGTGTAATCAGTGCTGCAAGCTCACGACAGGGGAGGGATGGGGAATAAGCACAGATCTTCCAATCCCAGAAACACCACAGAACTGCAGACCACCCACCCACTCCAGACTCTGAAACCCAAAGACTCGCCCACATGCTGCGGTACACTCAAGGTGTGTCCTGGAGAGATGACCCATTTCCATGGGAACCTGTTTTGTTCACGATTGTATTCCCAGCATCTCAAACAGCACACGCTCAGAAAAATATTTGTTGATGAATGGTAGGGGGGAAAATAGAACTGTCAGTGAAGCAGCAATAAGAAAAGCCATCCCACAGCCCAGATGTGTTGTGAGGGTCCTGCCTGGGGTGCAGGTGCCCAAGCAGGCATCCCTGAGTCCAGCATATAAGTTCTGTCTTCCTCCATCAAAACATGCACTTAAAAAAAAAAAAAAAGCCTCCGTAAGTGAGCCCTGCTCTGAATGCATTAAACTAAATAGTAGGTTTGACTGGCTGTTAAAAATTATTGAGTGACTCTTAAGATCAAAACTGAGTAGGTTTGTGTTTTGTAATGGTTGCAACATTGTGTAAAACCCAGAGACTGTGATGATAAAATCTTGCCTTTTCTTCTTCCCTGCGTAGGACATGCATATGCCTTACAAGGGGGAACCCCCAAAATCTGCAATTATCTTTTGGAGAACAGGTCCCTTGTAATACAGGCCTCCTCTGCTACATAAGTGTTCTAGGAACCCATCAGTGTACCAGCTAGTGTTGTTGTGAGCGGCTGTATTAGGCTTCAGTGATTTTTTTTGGGGGGGGGTGAGACTCTTTCAATGCATTTGCTAATTTCATGATGGACAAATGCATACATTTATGACCGTACCAGCCCACACAATACTGAGTATTCAGCATTTTTTTTTTAACCAAAAACGACATGATCCCCTTGCCCCACTTTCCCTAATCACCGTCTCAACCCAAGCAACTTCTTTTTTGTTTCCCCAGATGAAAAAAGTCCTCAGAGGGAAACATTTTGCCAGTGCGGAAGAGGTAAAACAAAAAATAGCAGAAGCGCCGGGCTCAGTGGCTCAGCCTGTAATCCCACGCTTTGGGAGGCCGAGGTGAGTGGATTGCCTGAGCCCGCGGGTTCGAGACCCGCCTGGGAAACTTGGCAAGACCTCATCTCTACAATAAATCAAAAAATTAGCCAGGCCTGGTAGCGCACGCCTGTAGTTCCAGCTACTGGAAGGCTGAGGCGGAAGGATCGCCAGAGCCCAGCAGGTCGAGGTTGCGGTGGCCGGGAGCGGCCACTGCACTCCAGTCTGGGCGACAGAGTGAGACTCCAACTCAAAAGAAACCCAAAAGACAATAATTATTTCGGGATTACTCCCTGATAATCACAAGTTTTGGATATAAATGCCTATTTTATAGATCACTTTAAAAAGTAAACTAGTAATGACAAAGTTGTCAAAATAACTACCAAATGAATATTTGTGGCATGGGATAAAATTACCAGTGACCATCTTACCCACAAATTATAAAAGAGTCACTTTACAGCAACTTATATAGAAGGAAAGGCAATAAGTTATTTGGTTTAGAAAATCCAAAAGGTGTTCCAGTTAAAGCAAAGATACTGAGATCTAAAGGATATTTTTTGGAAAATACTTTTCATTATATTCAGGTATTATAAAGTATTCCTGCAAGTGATGAGTTTTCATATAATTGTGTCACAGAATGGGAGCATAGAAAATAACACCATTGTTTATAACTGTATCATTTAAAATAATGTGATTTTTACATTGTGTGCAAATATGATACACATGCTCTTTGACTTATGATGGGGCTATGTCCTGTCCCAATAAGCCTGTTATAAGTTAAAAATGAACCTACTGAATATCATAGCCTACTCTAAATGTGCTCAGAACTCTTATATTAGCCTACAGTTCGGCAAGATTACTTATGACAAAGTCTAATTTTAATAGAGTATTGAATATCTCCTGTACATAGTAGTTTGCCAAGGTAGAAAAAGGTAAAAATTTAACATTTGAAGTACAGTTTCTATTGAATGTCCAGCACTTTCACAGCATCATAAAGTTGGAAAATTGTAAGTTGAATGATCATAAGTCAGGGACCATCTGTAATTAAATTTGATAAATAGATCTTTAAACTACATCCCTAAAAGTATGTATATTCAAGTTGGCCAACAAAACAAACAAAAATTCCTTTTAGAATACTTTCTTTGGAAAATGGGGGACCATTTTATATTCAAGTTTGTTTAATATTCAATAACTTACACAATTTTAAGGCTCTCCAACCAATATTCTTCTACATGAATATCTCCTAACTCTTAGGAATGAATACACCTTCTTTCAAAAAGTTTCCAGATCCTTGTACAGATAAGCAATCTGTAGTTAGCAGGGTTATTCAGATTTTTGAAGTTTTTATATTAGGTTTTTGCAAAAGTAATTTCATGTTTTTACATTGCTGATATTTGCCTTTTGATATCAGAATACATTCTTAAACAAATGTGATCATTTTATACATCATTTCAATGTGTATTTATCCCTTTGTTTTTTTCTAATGACATACGACTTACTGTTTATTTTATATTTATTTTAGATTATGGAAACAATGTTAGACAAAAAGCAAATTCGATTGATTTTCTTATTTGAGTTCAGGATGAGTCGTAAAGCAGCAGAGGCAACTTGCAACATCAACAATGCATTTGGCTCAGGAACTGCTAAGGAACACAGGGCAGTGGTGGTTCAAGAAGTTTTGCACAGGAGACAAGAGCCTTGAAGATGAGGAGTGTAATGGCTGGCCATCGTAAGTTGATAATGACCAACTGAGTGTAATTATCAAAGTTGATCCTCTTACATCTACATGAGAAGTTACCGAAGAGCTCAATGTCAACCATTCTATGGTCATTGGGCATTTGAATCAAATTGGAAAGGTGAAAAAGCTCGATAAGTGGGTGTCACATCACATGAGCTGACCAAAAATAAAATAAAATAAATCATTGTTTCAAAGTGTCATCTTCTCTTATTCTACACAACAACAATGAACCGTCTCTTGATTAGATTGTGACATGTGATGAAGAGTGGATTGTTTATGACAACCAACAATGACCAGCTTGGTGGTTGTACCAAGAAGAAGCTCCAAAGCACTTCCCAAAGTCAAACTTGCAGCAAAAAAAAGGTCATGGTCGCTGTTTGGTGGTCTGTTGCCAGGCTGATCCACTACAGCTTTCTTAATTCCAGCGAAACCATTACATCTGAGAAGTATGCTCAGCAAATCAATGAGATGCACTGAAAACTGCAACACCTGCAGCCAGCATTGGTCAACAGAAAGGGCTCAATTATTTTCCATAACAATGTCCGACTGCACATGGCACAACCAAAGCTTCAAAAGTTGAACAAATTGGGCTGCAAAATTTTCCCTCATCTACCATATTTACCTGAACTCTCGCCAACCGACTATCACTTCTTCAAATATCTCAACAACTTTTTGTAGGGACAATGAACACTTCCACAACCAGCAGGATACAACAAATGCTTTTCAAGAGTTTGTCAAATCCCAAAGCACAGATTTTTATGCTACAGGAATAAACAAACTTAGTTCCTATTTTGATTAATAAAGACGTGTTTGAGCCTAGTTAAATGACTTAAAATTCACAGTCTGAAACCAAAATAACTTTTGCACCATCCTAATATTTTCTATTTGTTAAATTTCAAAGTTACATTTCCATCTTCTGTTAACAACATCATTAGTAACAATCACCTAAAAAAAAATATTTCCACATCTAGATATGCGGCAGGTCACTGTTATTTCCCTTCTACCTGTCCTCAGACCGCAAACTAAATCTCAAGCAATTCCAGTATGATATTCACTGGACCTCAACCAGCATTTGCTGGAACTGCCTTTCCTAAAATTATACTGAGATCCCTGCTCTTCAGAATTTATTCCAAAGAATAATTAATGATGTAATTTGAGCAAAACAAAACAAATAATTTCTTTATTTTGAAAATGGAAACTATTATATAGCAGAGAAAGAGAGAGAAAGAAAGAGAGCATGCAAAAAAAGACAAAGAAAAAAGTGAAGAGCATGAAAGGTTCTGTAGAAAGCTAGGAGAATTTGGTATGAAACCAGCTTGCAGTGTCTAAAAATGTGATTCCAAGTTTGGAACCACTTTCGTTTTCTAGAAATGGCAAATTTCTGCTTGAAGAGGTCTTACAAAATTTTTTTAAAAAATTCTTAATTACCAATCTGAAATAAACCTAGAAGAAAGTATGTCTTTACTAAATTCAGAAACACTTTTTAAAACTGTCCATCCTCCCAGTGCTTTCTACTTTATAAAAGAACCTTCCCATGTTTTATTTTGGAATAGACAGAGGGGTATTACCTCTTCCTTTACTTAAAGAAAAAAGGCAAAATAGGTTCAGTGACTTGCTCAGGATCACACAGCTAAGCCAGAGGTAAAAAGAGGACTGGAACGGGCTCAAGATTCTCCCAGCAGGTCTACACTGCCAGCTTCAGTCATGCAACAAGTCTCCTAAATTCTCATCTGGATTCAGCAATGTTAGCAGGAGAGACACCCAGGAACAACCCTCATCTAATAGTCTAAGTCACCAGGAGAAGGTAACAGTACTTCAGTAATATTTCCCCTCTCACTTTTAACCTGAGGGTTGAATACATTATTCCAAGAAGCAATGGTCCCTTGACTAGTACTATATGTTATACTGTAGGCTGTTGGTCTATTGCAGTGGTTGCTATTCTGGGCCCCACGAATGGGTTCAACCCAGTAATCATATTGCACAATTTTCCATATACCAGAATCCAAATTTCCTTTCTTTTCCTACCTTTCCCTCTGTGCTAGTATGCACAGCTGCACCAATCTAGTGTGCCAGAGGAAACTCTTTATGCATGTAAGGGATTTCTTACCCTCTTGTCAGAGCAACATCTACATCTGGGCACATATTGAGGGAGAGTGGCCTCAGCAAATGTTTAGTCATCTTGGACTTAGGGATTAAACAGATTTGATTGTATTTTATTGTATTCTCTGTGATTAATAGCTAATTTATGCAATTTGTCACATAGGAAAGAAAAATCTTGGCTTTAGAGTTTTTCACGCCATTGTGAATAGGCTTTTGGATATCTTGACTGACATGTATCCACAAGCATATTAAAAACAAGTTTTCGAGGTCTGATTCGCATTATAAATCACTCTGCAGCAGTTCACAGAGTATGTTGATACTTGTTGGCAGAGGAGAAGAATATTCAGTTACGTGAGCATTTCCTAGTGATGTGTGAAATATGTAGTGGAAAATCATGACTAAACAAATGTGCTGCCTTGGTTTCTAAGAGGTGGACATTAGTATTAACTGGGTTAATCAACCTCACTATCCCTGACTTCAACAAGGCCACAGTTTTTTGGTTATTCTACTTCTCTAACAAATTCTATATTTCCTTTTATATTTCCTCTTCCCCAAGAGAAAATGTGGTTCCCCAACAAACAATCTTCAGTGGTCTCCCCATTCTCTGTTTTTTACATTTTATCTCTCTCAAAGTTGTTATCTGTTTGAATGGGCATCACCTTCAATGGCTTAATAGAATCGGAATGAGCTCTACATCGACATTCTCTCTCCTAAAATAATTTTCAAATAGATATTTCCACTTCAAAGGACTGCCTTAGCATTCACCTAAATACAATATTACTAGAATTAATTCTTGCTAGATCATCCCCACCTCACCAGCTATCCAATTTCCTCTTCCCAACTCTGCTCATCCCACGAATTCGCCTTTCTGCCTCCACTCTTCCCCTGGCAAAGCAGCCGGTGTACTGCTGCCAGGTGAATCTATGCAGAGCACCATCAGCCTGCTAAAAATCCATAGAATGATCATCTTGTGCCCATAATTAGAACTATGCAGCCTGAAATATAGAGCCTGACAAAATCTGGTCTTTCTCTGCCTTTGCAACCTTCTCTCTCACTGGCGCCTACCACAGACTCTCTACTCCTGCTTCATGGTTTCCAGCATACTTTGAACTTTCATGCCCTCTCTCTGCCTTACTTCACTCTGTTCTCATCTTCAGGAAATCCTTTTCTTTCTTCTTTCCTGATATTTAAATCTCATCCATCTTTCAGGACCCAGAACAAACCCCATCTCCTTTGCAGGACTTAGTCTGATCAGTCAGTACTAAATGACTCTCCCTCCTCTGCCTGCCTTTGACTTTTTGGTCTGTACTACTTTCTAAGCATTATTCATGTTGACTGTTATAATTTCATTTATCTTTATATCATCCTCTTCAATAACGCATATGTCTCCTGATCAGGAGTCTAGCCTACCAAGCAACTTAAATATTTTTACATTCATGATTTTTCCGCAAGAAAAGCATCATTGATTTGTTGATGTTCATTTTATTACTATTAAATAATAGTTAGAAAAATGTATTATACACATACATATGTTGAGTTATAAGTACAGTTAACTGTCATAAGTTACAGTCAGATGAAATCTGAACATAAGCAGAGTTTGTAATGATATGGAGTGAAAAGACAAAAACTTAGTGTCTGTCAAGCATAATCAAAAGTGAGGGGGGAAAAGGATAAATAAGAAGATAGGCCGGTGCAGTGGCTCACACCTCTAATCCCAGCACTTTGGGTAGCCAATGCAGAAAGATTGCCTGAGCCCAGGAGTCTGCGACCAGACAGGGCAACATAGTGAAATCTCATCTCTACCAAAAAAAAAAAAAAAAAACAAAACAGCCAAGCATGTCCCTGTAGTCCCAGATACTTGGGATGCTGAGGTGGAAGTATTGTCTGAGCCCAGAAGGTCAAGGTTGTCATGAACCGTGATCATCATGATCATGCCACTGTACTCCAGTCTGGGCAACGGAGTGAGATCCAGACTTAAAAAAAAAAAAGAGAAAATAAAAGGATTATTTCACTACTTGTAATTCATACAAAGGAATTAAAAAGGGAATGGTGTGAGAAAGACTTTAAACTGCCATGGTGGTGCTCAGGAGAATTTTCTTGTTAAAATAATGCCAAAGATGAGAAAGAATGCAGCATTCCCAGCAATCAACCCAAATAATTGATAAAAATGAGATACTATGGAGGCAATTCCATATTTGTTAAAATAATAGATTTTTGCATATACCACAAGGTAGAAATGACAAACTGGTAACAGTATGTGGAAGTAGGTTATTTAAGCCCGGCTCGGTGGCTCAGCCTGTAATCCCGCGCCTTGGGAGGCTGAGGTGAGTGAATTGCCTGAGTCCGCGGGTTCGAGACCCGCCTGGGCAGGCAAAACCTCATCTCTACAATAAATCAAAAAAATTAGCCGGGCGTGGTAGCGCTCGCCTGTAATTCCGGCTATTCGGAAGGCTGAGGCGGAAGGATCACCGGAGCCCAGCAGGTCGAGGCTGCGGTGGCCGTAAGCGGCCACTGCACTCCCGTCTAGGCGATCAATTGGGACTCCAACTAAAAAAAAAAAAAAAAAAAAAGAAGTAGGTTATTTAGTATTATGTATATTTTTTCCACTGTGATATCAATTATGCTGATTTCAAGTCTGTTTTTTTCCCTGCCAATCCTGCTGACACTTCTTTTAGATTTACTATCTTAAACATACGACTATAAATCCACCCTGTATTAGGTCATCAGCCTGTTTTACTGGATCTGTCTCTTTTACAAAGTAAATAAAATGTGTGCTGCTAAAATTTTTTAACTGTTACCATGGAAATTTCAGCTTCGATGTTACTAATGGTTTGTGCTTTTTAATTAACAGATCATTTGATTTTTATAAATATGTGCCTGACCTTCTTAATATCATTTTAATTGATTTTGTTTAAATAGCTTTATTTCTAAAACTGCAATCAATATGGTTCCTAGAAAAAGGAAGCAGACCCAAAATACTGGATGCAAGCCACCTTAAAAGATGTCTTTCTGTTTAAACAAATTATTTAGAAGAAAGACGAACTTTTAATTATACTATTCAATTATATTTTCCAGTATACTAAATGTATTTCAGTCTTTTGTTGTTATAAAGCAGTCTTGCCTAGGTCATTCCAGTGGGTTTCTCAAACATATGCTCAACAAATACTTGCAAAACTAACTGGTTTGTGTTAATAAAAACAAAAATTATTGCATGTGATTTAGATCCTAAGCACATGAAAAATAGATTCTCTTTAAAGCTTATTTTTATTAAAGGTCAGAATTTTTATAATAACTACACTTGCCTTAAAAATTGCTCATTTAAGTAGTCATGCTTGATTATGTATTAGAAAGGATATAAATTGAAGAAATCAGAGGCAATAACAAAATTCAAAAAGCTATCTTAATTTTGTCTGTTTGGTTTCATGTGTTTTTCGTTTCAATGGAAATTTTTATTTGTAAAGGATTATGAACACAAGTAATCATCAGCTGCGGGTTAAAACGAGATGCAGAAAAAATGGCCACTATGGAATCCTACAATTTCACTATTATTTAGCTGCCCAATATTTTTGATAAATTAAATTATTAATATTTAATTGAAAAGTGTGTATGGTAGAAGAGAGGGACAAGGGAGAGGAGGGTCTGTTCGTATGACTTTTGGATACATGGAGTATTAATTTTTGGTCAACTCTTCTGGTTAATGGGAGTGTTAGTCTACTGAACACTAGCAGATGCGCCAAGTGATGAAAAGAATTGCGCTTGACTTAGAGGAGTGTTAGGGGTACTGGGAAAATGTAAACTAGTACATTTACTAATACATTTTGCAGACTTAAAATAAATTTTGTTGAGTTTAGAGATCTTTGGAAACTATTTGATATTAAGCAACTTTTGATATTCAATTTCATTTAAAGATACACTTTTAAATATCCTTATTTTTCTTTATTTCCTTTGTTTTTAACTTTTAAATTTTTTTATTTTAAAGATGTAGGGTACAATTCTGGGTTAGGTATACAAATGTTCATTATGTAGGAACCCTTGTTGATGAGGTGTCTGTCCAGCCCCCCAACCCCTGGCAGTTTCCCACTACTGCCAATCCCTTTCTTATGAAAATTGTTCAAGGTCTGCTTATGAATGAGAACATATGGTACTCTATTATTTGTTTCTGTGACAGATCACTGAGTACGATCGACTCTAAATTCATCCAAGTGGCTGTGAGATCCATATGTTTGTCCTTCTTTATGGCTGCATAATACTCCATTGTGTATATGTACCACATTTTTTTTATCCAGTCCAGTTTCAATGGGCAGCATGGTTGGTTCCATGTTTTTCCTACTGTGAATAGAGCTGAAATAAACATGCGTGTGCAGGTATATTTTCTGTACAATGATTTGAATTCCTCCTAGTATATTACCAATAGGGTGATTGCTGGGTCATATGGAAGGTCAATTTCTAGTTCTTTCAGAAATTGCCACACTGCCTTCCAAAGAGATTGCACTAGTTTACATTCCCACCAAAAGTG
>CAUYQG010081432.1:0-45885 GCA_963574415.1 Tarsius wallacei | reverse complement strand
TATGTGTCTGGGTGTTGGTCTTCTCATTTGTTTTTTTTTTTCAGGGGTCCTCTGAATTTCTTGTATTTGAATTTTTGCATCACTGATGAGATGAGGGAAGTTTTCTTGAATAATTTCATGGACTGTTTGTTCCAGGGTAGTCTCTGTCTCTCTTGCTGCCTCAGGAAGTCCAATTACTCTTAGGTTTGGTCTCTTGAAGTAATCATTCATCTCTTGAAGGTTTTGTTCTGTCTTTTAAAGCTTCTTTTCTATGTTTTTGACAGTTTGGGTTAGTTCTGTATTTTGGTCTTCAAGCTCTCAGATTCTTTTTCTGCTTGGCTAATTCTGCTTTTCATGCTTATTAGTTTGTTATTTATTGCAATCACTGTATTCTTTACTGCTGTTATTTCAGTTATTAGCTTCTTCCTATTTTGCTCTTGTCTCTCCTTAATTCTTTTTATTCTCTCTATTAATGTCTTAATGTCTGGGCTTTTCATATGTGACCAGTCATTCTGGGGCCTCTACATTGTTTACATTCCAAAGTCTGTTTTCTCAGTGTCTGACCTCCCAGGGGTCTGTGTGAGTGTGTGAGACCTATATTCTTCTTTTGGTTTTTCTTCATTTGTGGGGTAGATTTTCTTCCCCACTTTTTCCTCTCCCCACCCCGTCTTCTTTAATTCTGTTATTCAGGGGTGGAGGGGTTGCTTTTACTTCTATTTGTTCACTCTCCTATTCTTGCTTATGTAGAGTCTCTTGCTTTATTCAATTCTGGAGCTGGACTGTAGATTGGGGGCAATCCCTTTTGCAGTTTTGAGATTTAATTGAAGGGGGAGCTGTGATTCAAAATCTATCTGCAGATCCCGGTATCCGCTGACAGGTGTATGGATAATCTGGAACCCACTTCCCACTGCCTTGGAATCTGTCCATGCATTGGGGTTATAGGTTTACTCCCTGAAAGCAAAATGAGGTAGGAAAAGCAAAAAGATTGGAACAGGGAGCGGGGGTAAGAGGGAGGTGGAGAGAGAGAAGAATAAGAAGGAAAACAGACAAATGCACCAACTAACAAATGAAAAGAGACACAAAGGCAGATGTGAGTAAAAAGAAAATCAACAACAACAACAACAAGCAAACCAACAAACATACGAGAAAACTAAAACATACAATCATACAAACATACAAGCTAACCAACCTCCTTATTTGTGTACTATTCCCCTATACAAAGATGAGGTCTAAAGAGAAAAAAAATAGAATGAAGTCAGTAAACTGACAGAACCAAAGCAAGTATGAAAACGTTATTGATAACTGTAAGAAGAGAGAGAAAAGGGAAAAAAATCGGTAAGACAAACAGACAAAGAATTAAAAAAAAATTAAAAAATTAAAACAGGGGAACCAAGCACACTGAGACTTTTCCTTTAAGTCCAATGTCCTTTCAGCTCTGATTTCTAGTTCTCATTGCAGACTGGTAGAGTTGTTCACAGTTAGGGACTGTTGCCCCTGGCCTGCTGTGGAGGGTGGTTCAGATCTCAGCTGCATGTCAAATGTGCCACTCAGATCTGACCTGTGCCCCTCCCATTTGGATGTTGTTACCTTGGATCCCAAGCTGGAGATGGGCAGAGCTGTGTGGAGCTGGTCTCACAGCTCCAGCTTGTCTCTTTTTCCGCTGCAGCTAGAGACTGCTGGGCAGTGCAGGCTAGCATAGCACTGACCTACTTGGGCTGGACTGGGCAGAAATTGGAGGCCACCCAGGGTGGGAAGGAGCAGGCAATGGTAACCGCGGTGGCAGCCACCACTTCAGTGGTGCATGGGAGGAGTTCCATGAGTCTGGCTCTGGGTGAGGGGTGGGGTGTGGCAGTGGCAACGGGCAGTGGCAGTTTCAGTAGTGCAGTGCTTGGGGGGAGCTCCACGGGTCTGGGGACCATGGATCGCCTCAGGCAGGAGGAGGGAGAGGGTGGTGGCAGTGGCGCTGGCGGCAGTGACAGTGGCGACTGAGGTGGCGGCCGACCAGCGTGTGAAGAGCAGTCTGGCAACGATGCGCCCTGCAGCACCTTGGGGAGAGCAAGAGTCTTTATGGGTGTTCTCTTTCGCAGAGGGTCTCATGGACCAAGCTGCCCCATCGCCATCTTGCCGAAAGTCCTATCTTATTTCTTATGGTATGGGCACTTAGGGTTCTGATCAGGAATTGGTTGCCAATTCCGATTTCCATAAGGGTGTCTCCTGTGTTTTCTAAGATTCTTATAGTTTGAGATTATACCTAACCCTGAATTGTACCCCACATCTTTAAAATAAAAATAAATAAATAAAAGATAAAAAAAGAAAGTAATTGTTTACATATCATGCTACATATAGTCAGAAGCAGATATACTTAGAGCCACTACTTTAATAATTGCATAGAAAATGGCAGAATAGTAAGCGACCTGGAGGTGCTAGTACAGAGTTCTGGGAGAGTTCATGTATGAAGCAGTATTACAGAAGAAAACAGATGCTATTATTTATGTATGTATCAGAACTGATACATATGCTTAAGGAACTTAGAAAGTAATTTAAACTGAGACTTGGAGGAACTGCTTTTGTAGCCTGTCCTCGATGTCAACTACTTTTCTTCCTTTAGGAAATAATTTAAACCTATATTGTCAAATGCGGTAGCTACTAGTCACATGTGAATACTTAAATTAAGGTTAATTAAAATTAAGTACAATAAAAAACTCAGGTTTCTGTTGCATATGTAGATGTATCATATTATCCTACCATGCATAAAATGCTTATTAGTCACATGTGAATAATAGCTAATATATTGAACACTATAGAACAACATTTCCATCACTGTAGTAAGTCCTATTTGATAGTATCAAAGACCCTTCTGGCCTTGATTTCGAACTCTGTAAAATAAACATGTGGACTCCTTGGTTTTCCTATTATGATATTCTAAGTCTTGATGATGATAACTTACACTGGGATGGGTAAGCTTGGTTTGTGTTATATTATAATCTCCATGATGATTCAGGTAACATCTAGAAATTAAATTTGGAAGAATTCCATGGTTACCACACTGCTTATGTAATCAATGACCACTGTCTTTTGTCATCTCCTCTGTTTCCTCCTTCTTTTCTTCCATTTTCTCTTTCAAGATAAATGCCAGCTATTCTGAACCATAAAGGTGAGCCAGTACATTCCACAGACAAGATGGTTGGCTTTGTATAGGTGGCCTAGTCTGCTGCTCTTCATGTGTTGGTAATAATCAAGAAAGACCAGATTATTTGTGGTAATAAACAACTCTCAAACCTCAATGGCTTAAAAGAATAGGTTTATTTCTCTTTCATGTTAAATATCTTCTAAGGCTGTTGTGATCACTTATTTGCAGCTTCCTTACTCTTAGATCCATCCTCACAGAGCAACTCTTCATTGTAGTAAAGAAAAAGAAAGGAGTGGCGAGTCTCAGCTTGGCATTTAAAGCTCTTTTCTGAGTGCCACGTGTCACTTATGCTTGCCTTTCTTTTTCCAAAGTGGATTCATGGCCACATATAACCTCAAGTATGTAGTATGCTACTATGTCCCTGGGAAGTGAAATGAAAACATTAGATGAATATGAATGCCTACCACAAAATTAATAGGTTATTACCCAGATAGGAGTTTGGTGATTTAAAGGGCATGTCTCATAAAGTCAGGAGCAGACATACTTAGAGCCACACACATTTAAGTACATAATAACATTCATTTGAACTAGAAAAGATCAAAACTTCACGTGCAACAGCTGAATGACACCAGCTGCAACGGACTACAGACTTCATGCCCATTGTCCTGCAAATTGTTGCTATACAGAGATTCTTGACCTGGTTTGCCAGATCTCTTCCTCCTTTTCTTCCTTTTTTTTTTTCAAGAGAAACTGGAGGTGTATATAGGTTATGTGAAGTCCCTTCGTTTTAAAATATTGGCCTATTATTTATAAACTTTGTGTGGATGAAAGAATGTACAGTACAACTGAATTTGGGATGGAAGACTGGGGAAAGCAGGTACTAGAGGGTCAATAACCGGGGAGGTGTGGAGACCTGGTAATATGTCACCTTGTGACATTGAGTGAATCACTTACATTCTCTTTCATCATCTTGTAAAATAGGTAGATTGTGCAAGATCAATGACAAGGCCAAGTATTTTAGATTGGTTTCAGCAATTTCAGGCACTACCTAGGGTAACAAAGTTGTTTCCTCATCTTCTTGGTACTCACACCATAATTCCTTTCTTTATTGATTGTGCTAGGAACTGGGAAGGTAGACCAGTGATCTGAGGAGAAACGTTGGTTTCATAGAAATATTGGTACCCTACACACGACTTTTAGTCAGAGCTGTGCTAGGACAATATGATCTGTGAAGTCCTTGTTTATAGAAAAAAAATAGTGGCACTATGTAGAGTATTTTGCAAGATGTGTTACTTAGTAGATTGGGAGCTTTGACTTTAGTATTAGACAGACTTGGGTTTAGATTGTGCCCTGCTAGTTACCAACTGTATGACCTGATTGGATCATTAAAACTTTCCTGCCTCAGTTCCTTTAACCATAAAGTTTATGGAATGATAGATAATATTTACTTCATAGTACTTTTGAGAATGTTAAATTAGAGAATAGATATAAAGTGCCTAATATTTACAGTTTCTTAGTTATTATTACTATTATTATGCTCTGACTTCTTTCCCTAGTCCCACCCTCTGAAAATGATAGTTCTGGAACAAAAATATGTGACCCTCATAGCTTTTACTGAAATGGTGCTCCATGTGGAACAGAAGAGGCTTCTGAGTTTATCACTTCCTAATTTTTTCTAATTAGATTAAATACATGTAGTTTTGTGCCTCTGAAATTAGGGACCCAGAAAATAAATGACTTTAGGGAGATTTTTATCTTAGACTTGTTTTACTTGAGCTTGTTACTTTTAAAATTACTTCTGTATTAACCAGAGGGGATTTTCATTTTGCTACAAGTCTGGTGAGAAGCTGAAATTGCTACACAGAGTTTTCAGTACCATTGATGTGAATCCAATTGGCATAAATAACTTAGGCCAGCAAAATTGTTCCTTGGACTCTGTGTCTCCAACTTAGAAAATTTGAAACATGCTGGAAATTACAAACGTAAATATTTCTTGAAATTTATTGGGGTTGTATTTTTTTGTAAAGAATTTGGACACCAAGACTAATTGGAATCATTTCAGCTTCAAAGAACATTAGCTTTGATTTAAAGCTTTGAAGACACTCTGAAATTTGAGCTACTGTGTCATTATTTTATTGGGTGTTTATCTATGTTATCATTGCAGGGATCAGAGTTGATCATTATATAATAGAGTACACAGAAAATGATTAATCATGCTTTATCTATGATTCCAGGCAAAGTTTATTTTCACAAGAAAAGATGAATTGTATGTGTTAGATTATACTCCAGTAAAAACTCTTCAAACGTCCGTTACATACACTATATAATTCTGAAACTACTTACTTTAAAGATGACTTTATGAACACTCTACTCCTTTGTTAAAACATTTGGCTTTTATTACACTCATTTGGTCTGTGGAGAAAACCTACTTTGTTTCTCCAAGGTAAAATTGTACTCTTTTTTTCTCCTTCAAGTATATTCTGACACAAATACATTAAATTCAAAAGGAACATACACTTTTAGAATCAAGTAGAGTTTTAGTTCTACTTTGTTGGAACTTTTGCACGAAAGACAAAATCTATGTTAGTTTTTTATGCAAGGACAGTATATTCTTTTAAAAAAAAGTCATCTTGCTTTTTCCCTCCTGGTTTTAAAAATGATACTTGTCATATTATTCAACCATACAGAAATAATAATGCTGATTTTTTGAGATATTACCTTTTTTTGTCTTTTGCCATGCATATAACAGCATAAAAATGACAGTCCCAAATTATTCCAAATTATTGATAATATAATGGGGCATTTTTTACATGGCCAAATTTTTTTCTACCTTTTCAAATATCTAGATTCCTAGTTGCAAAAAAATTTGCTGGTAGAAGTCTCAATTCTTACAAATTAAGTCAATGGTTTTTTTTGCCCTTTGCTTGTATTTTCTCCCCTGAACTGTGGCTTTCTATGGGATGAGCAGAGAAAAGAGAAGAAACTGAACTTCATATAACTCAGTTTGCTATTGTTTAGAGTCCAGAATCGAGGGATGAAGGACAGGTATTAGGCATATAGAGAAGTTTATTATAGAAATAGATGACAGAACATAAAGGTAACAAAAAAGTAACATCTGTAATGCATCTACATCTTTTCTAGGTTGAATAATCACTTTAAACTCTTAATATACCTGTAAATAGCAACTGTATTTTAGTTGAAATATAGTTAACCATGTTAAAAATGTAGTCTTGTATCCAAATTTGTTCCAGATTTATATTATGCCTTTCCTCGAACAAGTTGTATTTATAGAGGTTTAATTTTTCCTACACCAAACTGCGTATTCCTTGTTCACAATTTTCTGGATTCTGTTCCCGTATTCCTTGTATATCAGGGTGATTTTTAAGATATTCAAGTGCTTATCATATTACATGGACTTTGATCATCTGTAAGGAAGTTTGCCTTCTTTCTATAATCAAACAGGTGGCTCCATATTAAATGCATCATAGAGATAAGATTAAAACCCTTGTTGTAGTTTAGAAATTCATAGAATCTAACATACTAAACACCCTAAATAAGTGAATTCTGGAGAGGATGTCATGACACTGAGCAAGAATTCACTGACTCGCTGAGGGAAAAAGAATCTTCCTGTTGTTCCCAGTGGGTGACAACACTATTCAGGCTTTTCTATGTTGGGTAAAATAGTCTTTTCAGTTTGCTACCTTGAGTAAATTGTTGGCTTGGTATAAAGTAAGTACTTAGGAAACCTCATTCGGTTGCTTGACTAATATGGGGACCTTGTCTCACTAGAGTTACAAATCAGAGCAATTTTTTCAAGGTCCATGGTTAGTAGGAGGCTCAGAAATGAAGACTGCAATTAAATTTGTAATATTCAAACCTGTTTCATCATCTCATGGTAGAAATGTCTCCTGCAGCCTGCTGGGCAATCTTCCCAGTTCCTCTACTTGATTTTCAAATGGCTGAAGCTAGGGATGATTTTGCTTTGACAATCAGCTAATGAGCCCTTGCATCATTTTTCCAGCTGTCTTATCCTTAGTGGAAGTGATCAAAACACCTAAAGAAGATCAACTTACCCAAAGGGTCTTAGGATTTTTACTTTATGTGAGTTTCTTTTGAATAGATTTTGCTCTTTCTTACTTTCCAATTCCATACAGTATATCTAAATGGGTAGTAAACTCCCTTTAAGTCTCCCCTTATCTCTTACTTTATGCAACCCTCACAATACAATACATTTCTGTAAAATGAACACATGAATGAATTAAGGAATTCTTATTTGAAGAAGGAATCTGTTAATTAAGATGCATTGTGCCCATCCAGAAAAACACAGAAAACCACTCTAAAGGGATGATGGAGCAGAAATATGAAGCCCCAAATGTCTAGAGTACCTTCAAGGAACAAAAATTAGTAATTTTTACCCATGGTAGAGAATGTTAGGGAAAAATACTGAAGGGCTTGGTTCACAATATATTTGTACAATTTCTGTTTTAACTCTATGTATTTATATAAAATTATCCAGTCCTGGAGTTTACATTTTATCATCACTACCAGATAGATGAAATTCACATAAACTAGTCTTAGTATGGAGCCAAAATAACAGCAGCAAAAATATGTAATATATATATTCCAAAAGTATAGCACCAACAATAAAAAAATCAGGCTGTTATATCAGTGCTCAAAATGACTTCTTAAAATTTCTAAAGAATTAATTCCAAATATTCTTACAGGCCTGGCTAGCTTTTGGGGGAAAGAATTCTCTGTTGCCTTCACATTTCATTCTACACTGAGACAGCATACCTCCTGTTTCTTTCCTCCATTCCCTAACCTTAGGTTTTTTTTTATTTTTTTGTTTTTAATGTAGATCTTACTCTCTGTGAATCTTCCCCCTTTTTTCCCTCTAGTTCTGCAATTATAAAGGAGCATCTTGGATTTGGTCTAGCAAAAGAATCCTTACTCTTTAGAAAGGGAGAGGCAGAAAAAGCAATCACATTTTTTCCTCTCTCTTGCCACACAAACAATTGCTATTTAAGAATAATGTGCTGTAATGAAAAACATGATAGTTGGTATCAACCTGACCAGGCTCAAGCCCCAATTCCAATTCTTACTGGTTACATTGGGCAAATAATTTAACCACCGATAACCGTTAAATGGGAATGATAATTATATTAACTATCTAATGAGGAGTGTTGTAGGGCAACATACACTCGATGACAGCATGAGTGCATCTGGGATTTAGCCCCAACCTGGGAATTGGAGCCTGGGGAGGAGTTCTGGGGGTGGCCAGCCTGGGATGTCCCCTTCCTCTCGGGCTCCATGCTTGGTCCTTAAGGTCTCGCTGAGGCTATGGGAGAAGAGTTCTCTGCACCTGTTGACCACATCTTGCAAATTATGCATAGTTAATGTTCTTGTGCACACTTCCTTGAGGTGATAGGACCCCCTGGGCTGGTTCAGATAAGAGCAGTCATGACTGGATCAGTGCCCATAAATTCTGGTTACCTTTAATTTATTATATTACTAAAAATCCCACCCCTAGAGAGAAAGTGCAACCATTCTGTGTGCACATGAGTACGTATGAGTGTTCTCACACTACGTCTGCACACTAGAAACCCTCCCCTTTTCACACTTAACCTTGCACTCCACCCGATGTAAAATGCTATGTCACCTGTGTGACTTTTGCAGTCAGGAGCAGTTTTTCCTGTCCAGCCAGCTGCTCCTAAACCACCTTCCCTGTAAGTAAGTTCCTGAATAAAGCCCATATTTCATCTGTTGTCTCTATCATTTCTTCAGCCTCTTCGACACGATACCTCCCATTTTGGGGTCTTTGAAGGTCTGGCGCCACAAATGTATATGTTTTTTATTGCAAAGTGTTATACGACAGATAGTGATTTTCTTTGAGATTATTGAGTCGGTTCATCAAGTTTATTCAGGAAGATTATTATGTTCTTATTATCCTGGGACATCCTGTCATTATATTTTTAATGTTCTCTCATAGTATTCCTACTCATGTCCAGGGAATATGTGAGGACTCTGGGCTGCCTGAATCTTTCCCTGTTCCAGCCCCTCACTGACACCTTGTTCTTTGGCTCCCTTTTCTTGAAAAAAATAATCAACTAATTTAATGCTATATTCTTCCTCTTTATAATACTCTTATTATATGCTTTCCTGAAATGTGTTCACATTGTCACCTTTATGTTAAAGGCTATTTTATCTACTTGTAAGCATGTATTACCCCTGAAAATGTAATTTTACACTGTCCCTTTTCTGTAAACTCAATCAATGACTTTGATGAAAACAAAACCAATGCTAAAAGAAACTCTATGAACTTTCCTTTGAAAAAATACTGCAGGTGTGGTCAGAATATACAATTTACTGCTTTTCATCTGTCTTTTGCATTGTAAAGAGCCATTAAAGTAACGTAATATACCCTAGTGCCCTCTGACATCTCTATTAACAAGGTCAAAATCAAACTAGTAACCAGGAAATGCTCATAATAGAGCTAAAAGTGATCTGGTCTCTGACCTCATGCATTAATTATTATTAACTGTCTTAGTTATAGTTTTATCTATTGATATTTCCCAGGGAAAAGACCTGTTTTGAGTCAATGAAATGGCTAAATCCATAATTCTTATGTCATTATTCTTTAATGATTGAGATTTTAATTTAATTTATGTACTACTTTGGTTCAGGAAATTAACTGATGAGTCAATTTGTTTTAGACAAGTAATTGTAAAGGACAGATGCACAGCAAGCCTTTTGAATTAAAAAGAATATTACTTCACTTCATCTCCTTTTGAGACTTGGCATTTTATTAATAGTATAAATGCAAAGTCTGATTACAAGAGATTACCATGATGGAGGCCACAGTAAGTAAATGGTAGCTGCTGACTATGTCCTGAGGACCCAGGATTAGGCCTACACGGAGGGGCAAAGCACAGCCACTCAAAGAGCCTCATTTTTTCTTATAACTTGGAATGGCTTTACCTAGGCTGTCTGCTGATGGGATGTGTTGCCAGGGTGGGTATGTACTTGAAGGATAGGGAGCTGCGTGAAGCTCTTACCTGACTGTAAAAGGCAATTCTAACTTGATAAGACTTCTGTTCTGAAACTGCTTCCTTCTATTCCATATCATGGAAATTCTGTGGTTTTCAGGACTTGTCAGGGATGGCAGTGGGGAGTCCCAGACATACATGACACTTCTTATTACGTTTCTACAAAAAGGTTATTACAATGTAGGTATATTGGACTTAATGATTTTAGTTGGAGTATTTCTAGGAGAGGTCTGGAAAGACAAATATGTGGAATAGTTTTTATATGACCTTAATACTTTATTCCTTCATTTTTTCTCTCTCAAATCACTGACTTTGGAGTGAGTTTGACTTGTACTTGTTTTCTAGATCAACCTCTTAAAAGCTATGTGCCCCAGGAGACATTCTCTGAGCCCAGTTTACTTATTTTGGAAATGTTGCATTTACCCACTTGGTGTGTGTGTGTGTGTGTGTATGTGTGTGTGTGTGTGTTACACAAGATAACAAGTCTAAATGAGAGCCTGACACACAGTATGTTTCAATAAGTGTAGTCCTTTTCCACATCTAATGAATCTCTTCTTTAGTGAGTGGCTTGTTTTGACCCTGCAAAACTGTTTGAAACACATTTTCTCTAAGCAAACAGTGTATTTTCTAGGGTATCAACATCATGAATAACAGGTGCTCTGAATCAAGTATTGCTTATATAAGATTAGAAAGGCACAGAGTCAGAGCTGAGAGGAAATAGATTAATTTCAGCTTCAATGCTTATTACTTTATTGGTGTGACATAGTACAAATGGGCTGCCAAGGCTAACAAATTAAGTGTTTGTGTCGAGGGACAGATTTTAAATCGCATCTCTCTCTTCTCATTAGGTCGTCTCCTCCTTTTTACCCCGACCAGAGTCAGTTTTGGTTCTAGATGTTTGACTGCCTTTGTTTCCTCAGGGCAGAGTTTCTGTCTTTGGCATGGAAGTTTTCTTCTACATTTAAAGAATCTAAAGTGAGATATGGAGAGATTAACTGTCTCAAAGAAAAGGTGATGAAAATGATGAAGGACTGAATAAATAGACCTATAAAGACATGCTAAAGGAATCCCAATTATTGAATCTCAGGAGAAGAGTTTAAGGGTGATAGGAACTCATAATAAGCCTACAACAGATGACATACACGTGCCAGCATGTGTACAGATGTTTTTTTATTCCCCTTTAAGGAAAAGAGAATGGGACTTCTCTTCATTACTAAGAATAATTTGGATGCAACTTTAAGATGTATTCTTGTCTATAATGGTGGGCAGATACTGGAATTCAGCTAACAAATGGAGATTTCCTATGAGAATTCTTTCTCAAGATAATTTTGTTGAAACAAGACTTATAATCTTTCTGAAGTGGGTGAAGAATTTTTGACCAGTGACGAAGGATTTGTTTTTTACCTCCATAACCAATGGGAAAACCATCTAGGTAGACATTTCAAACTGTGCTCTGCTTTTCGCTAGTTAAATTGCTTATAGTTTTGTGTAAAATTTTATTTGATAAAAGGGCTCTGCTGATGAAAGTGTTAAAAATCTGCTGATCTCATGGGAGCTGGAAATTTGCCTGCCATTGGCTAAAGGAAATGAAGACTGTGTTCTCTGTTCTGGATGTTTTCAGTGTGTCAGCTCATTCACTCTTCACCACAGTCCTACGAGGTTGGTATTATTATTCACATTTTCTGGATGAGGAAATACAGACTCTGAGAAATTAGATCATTTGTCCAAACTAGCACCTCCTGCTCTGAAAGCCTGTGCTCACTCCATGGTTCCATGCAGCCTCCATGCTCCTGAACATGGATGATTGGAAGCATGAAGACGGGAGCCACCTCTGTCTTCCCTGAGGACACAGTAGAGGGCATAGGACAGAGACCATGTGTAGAGGGTAGTTTTGAAGCCCCATTTCCTTTTCCTTGAAGGGGCATAAAAAACATCGGTACAGATGCGGGCACGTGTGTGCCATATGTTGTAGGCTTATTATGAGTCCCTATCACCCCTAAACTCTTCTCTTGAGATTCGATAATATGCATTCCTTTAGTATGTCTTTATAGATTTATTTTTCTTCTCTTCATTTTCCTATTTGTTTTGAAAATGGTCTTGTAATACCTTAATCTGAAAACTTATCTTTCAGAAATTAACATAGACCCATATGTTTGAATGTTGGAGAATTTAGCAAAGTAGCACTTACACTGATTTCTGTTTTTAGTTTTATTATTTTTAAGTGGCTTATTCTTCATTTTATGAAATAATAAATATAAAATACTGTATTTTGTATGCTGTATTAACTTTTTTGTTTATTTATTTAGTTAGTTATGTATTTTTTATTTTTTTCACTTAACTGTTACTGTTAAAATATGATCACTGCTCTTAATCTGTCAAATGGTAGCTTTTCAGATATAGATTTTTAAATCTTAGGAATATTTCACTACTGAGTTAACCATTTTGATGACACTTTATAGTGACTGTATTATTGGGAAAGTAGAGGAGACAATGAATTAAAAATGAAATAGAAACTCAACAAAGAAAAAAATCAAAAGTGGTGACACTTGGTTTCTCAGATGAGAAATCCCTCTGATGCCATGCAGTATTTTAGAAAGGAACCCTCTTCAATTCATGACATTATTCTAGGCCAATCTATGGCTTTGCTTGTATTCTCCTCTTGTTATTGGGGAACAAATGTGTTACAAAAATGTCATCATTGCTATCTAGCAAGATAAAACTTCAGAGCAACATTATTCTGCGTTAAAATATTTTCTGACATTTTATTTTTTAAACACTCAATGAGGTGTCAATTTATTTCTAGAATCATCATTTTCAAGAAAGGCTATAATTTATTGTATAAATGAAATATGTAAAAGTAAAAACTACTCAAATACCCAATAATAATGGAATGGATTATTATTGTTTCTATAATGCAGTGGAATATCACACAACAATTGTTATGAATCTCTATATCTACCTGCAGTGAAAAATCTCACAAACATAATGTTGAGCAAACAAAGCCAGACATCAAAGAATACACAGTATATAACTGTATATGTGATATACAGTTTATATAGAGGTAAAAAGTGGCAAAACTGATCTATGACTACTGGAAGTCAGCTTAGATATTTGCCTTGGAAGGAGAATAGCAAATAGGAGGAGGTACAAAGAGAGTTTTCCAGCATTGGTAATATTCTGATTCTTGATTTGGATGCTTGTCATATGGATGTGTTCAGTTTGTGATAATCCATTGAGCTGTGCAATTAGGATTTGTGCATGTTTCTATATCTATGGTTCTTAATTGAATGTCTACTCATAATCAAATCTAAACAAAACAAAGGATTAAACATGTGACAAACATACTGATGGAAAGTTTAGGAACCAAAAATAGTCTTTTAAAATTAGAACCCCATGAAGACAAGGGTTACCATATTTCATTGATTTTATGATGCATTTATTTTAACTTTTATTATCTTTTAAATTAAAATAGGCATAATAATTCATAGTATCTTATAAATAGCAGTGATTATTTTTTCATGATTATATATAAAATAATGTTTTCTTACTATTAACAGTGTACTAGATGTGAGAAAATACATGATTAAAAACTGTATTATATGATGTAAACAAATGCCTAAATGAATAGAAGACTGACTTTTGTAGAGAAATGATTTATTGTTTTTCATTTTGAAAATACTAAGAAGATGGTATATGACATTTTATGTTTTTACTAATTTAGTTTGGAGAAATCAATATGTAAGCAAACTCAAAATATTTTTGAATAAAAATAAAAATTGAATTTACCAGATTCCAAAATGCATCCTAAAAGTACAGAATTAACCTGGAACAGATAAGTAAAATATAGTGTCATTCAAAAATATCCAAATACATATGAGAATACAGTGTATATAAAAAGTGGCATTTCAAATAAGGGTGGAAATTCAGGGGAAAAAAGGAAATGGATGAAATATGGCTGGCTCTTCAATCTGTCACATTTAGTCTATGTTTCTAAGGATTATGTGCTAGAGACAGAAGATATCTGGAGTTTGGCTTGTGACAGTCAAGACTGCTGCCCTCCCTTGTGTAAAGAATATCTTTCTCTTCAGGAGGTGCTTGTGTTTGCCTGATAAATTTTTGGTTCCTTTCAACCCAAGATCTAGGGACATAGGAGACAGTCCAGCCTTATATTAATACATTGGTCCATCAACAGAGAAAAATATCACCACTGACAAGTGATTCAAAAATCTTTTTTTCTAAAAGTCTACTACAGATACTCTGGAACATAAGGTAACATTCTAAAAATGTAAAATAATCTTTCAACTCTCAGTGATGAAATTGACGGACATTCTAAAATAAATCTGACAAAGGAAAGGGTTACTTCGGGCATTTTTTTTTTTTAGCATATAACTTGTTAAAGAGAAATGATAGGAAAGGCCATTTCCAGAAGAAACTATTTCTTATTAATGGAGTATATAAAACTCACGGAATACTGCACTGATTGCTGTCTTGTCAGTTTAAAAAAAAAAGTTAGGTCAGGAGAAAAAAAACCCAAAAATTTCAATTACATTTATAGCACCAGCTGAAGGGGAACAAAATCAATGAAAGGAGCATACTTATTAGAGACCTGCAGTTGCCATAAAACTGAAACTAAATCACAGTGACTGTGTCTGAACTTCAGATAAATTGCTTTGAATTCAGAATGGGAGCCTGGAGAAATAATGGAAATGATGTTGCAGTTGGTGGAAAAAAAGGTTAGAAATTTTATATCCATTGCCTCTCTAGATCTTGTAGATATTGTCGGGATCAAACACTGATTTGTTATTTATTTATTTACTTTTAATAGAGGGGATTCTCTTGTTTCTGCAGCAGATAATTCCACCTTCTGTGTTGCATGGCATCTAAAGGATGGAGAATGATGATGCTCAGATGTTCAGAGTGGGCGCAGAACTTGCCAGGAACCCAAAGCAAGGTGACCCTCAGGAAGAAATCTGTGCTCTCTGAAGAGAGACAGAGAGGAAGGATGAGAAAGGAGAGTAGAAGGGCCCTGCCCTGCTCTCTCAGTAGAGACACAAATCATCTTGGTCCAGAGGTCTCTCCTAAGCTTCCTTCTGGTGTCAAGAGGTTTGAGCAGCTTTTCCTCTAACTTCTGTGTTTCTCCATTTCCCTGAGCTGTACACTTTTTCAGGCTTGCCGTATAAGCCTATGTCGGGCTTCTTAGTTTTGGCAAATGGTAATGAAATGCTGTCTCTGCCTTTATTGAGCACAGGCAGCTTATCAGAACTAACAGCACCAGGGATTTTCTCACAACAAAAAATGCTATATACAGTTGCAAACAAATCACTGAGATTGTCATGCTACCATCTATGACTATTACACCAATGTGGAGTAAATCTTCACAAAGAGCTTTTCTGACCTTCATGATATCCTTCACAAGACCTCCTTGGATACTGGGCATTATAAAATTTTGCCTCATTAAAGGTTCACTAAAATTACCACTTTTAAGGGAAAGGAAGAGACAGAATTCTAAGTAGAAAAAGAAGTCTGAACAGAGGGATTTAATTTTTATTTTTCTAGACCGGAAAGATTTAAGTACTTTTATGTGCAAAGGAGAAAGACTCATCGCAGAACTTGAAGGCACAAGAAAGATGTAATTAATAGAGCAAGATTTCTGGGGAGACAGGTCCCAAAACACAGTGGAGGAATCGTCTCGAGGACAGACCAGACACCAGGAGAGACCATGAAGGTAAGAGAAGAAAGTAGCAGCAGAAGAAAGTCTCACAAGATGGGTCTACTTCTCTTGGTGAAGAAAGAAGCAAGGCCATTTGCCAAGGGTGGAAGACTGGGAGTCGATGATTACAGAAGAGGAAACATTTGAGATCAAAGAAGGAGATTCACAAAGAGATCATTATTTTAAAGTCTAGGTTAGGTGGGTGATTATGCACTACTAATGGCATCAACATACCCTACTGTGTGATTTTTTTTTTCCTTACCAGAGTGTAGTCAGAGTGTAAAAGAGAAGGTGAGGGTTGGTTTGATTTATAACCACAAAATTTCAAGGGATGGTAGTTCAATTCACTGCTCTACCTTCATGCCCAGAATAGCACCTACACAAAGTAAGTGTGTAATAGGTATTTGTTGTTTAAATTAATGAATGAATAGAACAAAAAGAAGAACACAAGAATTGAAGGTAATATTTAGTAACTATGGTGTTGGAGCATGGTGTACAGACCAGGCAAGAAATAAAAGAACATGTCTGTTAGACTGTGAGAAAAATGTGATCGTACAGAGGCAAAAGTTTTCAATAATGAAAATACTAACTATATTGAAAGTAAAAAAGTGAGGAGTCCATAAAAATAGGACTTTGTAGCTTAAGAGTAGAATAATGAAATTTAAGATTGCAGAGATGGTGCACTTCAATATGATTTTATCTTTTAATTTATTTATACATCTTGTCTCCTCTACCAAATTATGAGTTCTTTAAAGGTAGGGACCCTTTCTTTTATTTCTTGGTAAATTTCATGGAACCATTGCAAACAGCCAATAAAAAATGAATAAATGTATAAAATATACATATAAAATTAAGCCTCCAGCTTCATAGCTGACTTTCCTTTCAGCACCAAGTAATTTTCTCGGCACTCCTGTACCTCAGTTTTGTTGCCAGTAAAGCAGATAAAGTACTTTTTTTCAATCCATATATTCTGTGAGAAATAATCTAATGGCAGTGGTAGATAACTCTAAGTTTCTAGCATTTTCATTTTAATACCCAAGTATAAAAATCCTCAATTTGTTTCTTGAATATTCTTTGACTTGATCAACATATGGCATATTTTTGTATCACTTTCAAAATATGCAGTTTCTTGGATCCCATTTTGGAAAAAGACTATAGAAATGTGTCTATGATCATTTGATATATAAACGAAAATTTATTGAACACTTATTGTACTATTGTATATGTAAGAAGTGCCTACTACAGAAGGGCATTTAGAAGTATTAGTAATAATTTCTGAGCCAACATTAATAAATGTAAAATAATAGTAGCTCATATCTGGCAATAAAATATTTCATCCTAAATTACCTGGTGCTCTGTATTGCTACTGTGGGAATTTTGAGGACTGGAATATAGAGCCAGGGACTCATGGAGGAGGTGAGATTGGACTCAGTGTTGGAGAAGGGATAGAAACTGAAAACACAGGAAGAGGCAGTCAAAAGGAATAAACAATAACCTTCTAACTTCACAATTTTCTTGCTCCTGTTGGCAGTGATGATATATTGGACTTTGCAAACACAGATTTTGGTAGACACTTCTTGATGATCTGTCCAGCCCAGTAATGTCTACATTGCTTCCTTCACCAAAGTGGATTCCTTCAATCACGTGTGTGCCGCAGGCCCTTACTTTTCTGGTCTTAGTTGATAAGACCAGGAACGGCCACCTGAAGCAGCCTGAGTGGGATCTCTTTCCTGGGAATTTGTAGTTAGGCTTAAGAGACTCAGGACTTACGGATTTCTACTTCAGAGATAAAAGTTGAGGCAGTTTTGCAGAGACAAGGATGACAAAAGATCTTGGGGTTTGGAAAAAAAATATCTGACTTGGTTTTTCAGAGATTTCTTTTTTATTGGGTGCTCGTCTCTTATAAAGTCTAAGTGTGTTGTCTCTGGAGTCCATGAAATACCCATGTAGCATAAAAAGCAATCCTACTTTTACTTATGCTGGCTAGGGTGAGTTTTTCTTATGGTTAACAAGAAAACTTAGTAAAGATAGGAGCAACTAAAAGATCGTAGTTACTGCTTATTTTGCTATGATATAATGTGAGAGAATTAAAACGAAGATGACATTGCTGTATTGGGTAGTCTCTCTTCATGCCTGGCAATTTGTCAAATGCTTTTTCTAAGTCAATTGATATGATTGTGTAATTTTTTTTTATAACCTGTTAATATGGAGGATTATATTAGTTTCTTTTCAAATACTGAACTGGCCTGGTTCAGCATCCCTAGAACAAAACTAACTTAGCCATGAGGCATGATTCCTTTTATATGTTGCTGAATTCCATACGCTAAAATTTTACTAATGATTTTTGCAGCTTATCCATGAAGAATATTGATCTTTGATTTTCTCTTTTGGGATTTTTTTTGTCTTTTTTGGTATCAGGGTACTATTAATTTCATAAAATGGGAAGTAATTCTTCCTCCTCTATTTTCTGGAAGAATTGTTAATTCTTTTTTTTTTTTTTTTGAGTTGGAGTCTCACTGTCGCCCAGACTGGAGTGCAGTGACCGCTTCCGGCCACCGCAGCTGCAACCTGCTGGGCTCCGACGATCCTTCTGCCTCAGCCTTCCAAGGAACTGGAACTACAGGCGTGCACTACCACACCCGGCTAATTTTTGATTTATTGTAGAGATGCGGTCTCACCAAGTTGCCCAGGCGGGTCTTGAACCCACGGGCTCAGGCAATCCACTCACCTCAGCCTCCCAAGGCGCGGGATTACAGGCTGAGCCACCGAGCCCGGCTAATTGTTAATTCTTGAAACATGAGGTAGAATGTGGCGATTTCTGAAAGAACTAGAAATTGACCTTCCATATGACCCAGCAATTCCCCTATTGGGAATATACCCAAAGGAACTCAAATCACCCTATAAAAAAGATACCTGCACATGCATGTTTTTTGTAACATTAGTCACAATAGCAAAAACATGGAGCCAACCTGCTGCGCATCGAAGCTGGACTGGATTTTAAAAATATGGTACATATACATAATGGAATATTATGCAGCCATAAAGACGGACAAATATATGGATTTTGTAGCAACTTGAATGGATTTGGAGTCGATCATACTCAGTGATTTATCACAGAAACATAGAACTGCTGAAAAAAGAAAACAGTTCTAGTTCTTTCAGAAATCGCCACATTCTACCTCATGTTTCAAAAATTAACAATTCTTCCAGAAAATAGCGAGGAGGAATTTTGTGAAATTAATATTACCCTGATATCAAAAAAGACAAAAAAATTCCCAAAGAGAAAATCAAAGATCAATATTCTTCATGGATAAGCTGCAAAAATCATGTTCTCACTCAAAAGCTGACCTTAAACAATTTCAATGCTATAAAAAAGCGATTGGCAGTAGTGGGAAACTGTCAGGGGAGTGTGTGTGTGGGGGATTGGCAGTTGAGGGAAACTGCTAAGGAGGGAGGGGCATACCTCATCAACAAGGATACCTGCATAATCAATGTTTATATACCTAACCCTGAAATATCCCACATCTTTATAATAAAAATTTTAAAAAAAGAAACCATCTAGGCCTAGAGATTTCTTTTGTGGAAGTTTTAAAATTATGAATTCAATTTCCTTAATGGTTATAGGGCTATTAAAATTATATATTTCATATTTGGTAAATTTTCATAGTTTATGATATGGTCATGTTTATGACCAATATCGAGGAATTGGTACATTTTATCTAAGTTGTCAAATTTATATGTAGAGTTGTTCACAATATTTCCTTATTATCTTTTTGATGTATGTAAGGCTTATATTGATATTCTATTTTATTTCTGGTATTAATAAGTTGTGCCTTCTGTCCTCATTCTTTGTCAGTCTTATAAGATGTCTGTCAATTTTATTGATCTTTTCAAAGAACCAGGTCTCTGTTTCATTGGTTTTTTTCTATTTTTTTTCTGTTTTATATAGCATTTATTTCTGTTTGTATTTTTACTACTTAATTCTGTTGCTTACTATGGGTTTATTTTGCTGTTGTCTGTTCTTAAGGTGAGATGTTAGATTATTGATTTTAGTCATTTGCTATTTTCTAATGAATGCATTTAGTGCTATAAGTTTTCCTTTCAGCACTGCTTTAACTGTGTCCCCCAAATTTTGATATATTGTATTTTAATCATTTTAATGTATTTTTTAAAAAAATCTTCAAGTTTATCTTTTTTGATCCATGAGTAAATTAAAACTGTGTTCTTTAGTTTATAAGTGTTTGGAGATTTTCTTGTTTTCTTTTTATGATTTATTTCTAATTTGATTCCACTCTGGTCTATTAACACATTCTGTATTATTTCAGTTCTTTTAGAATTTTTTGGTTTGTTTTGTGGCCCAGGATGTACTCTACTCTGGTAAATGTTCTATGGGCACCTGAAAAGAATGTGTATTGTGCTGCTATATATGGAGCATACTGTAAACATCGATTAGATCTTATTGGTTGATGGTATTGAGTTCTTCTCTAGTTTTGTAGATTTCATGTCTATTTATTCTATAAATTGCTGACAGAAGTATGTTGAGTCTCCAACTATTATTGCAAATTTACCTATGTCTCCTTTCAGTTCTGTCAGTTTTTGCTTTGCAGATTTTGTAGCTTTGTTGGGTGATTTATACACATTTAGAATTATTATTTTTTGTTACATTGACCCTTTATCATTATATGATGCCTCCCTTTGTCTCTGGTTATTTTCTTTGCTCTCAGGCCTATGTCATCTGATATTAGTATGTACTCTTGCCTTATGTTGACTGATGTTTGCAAGATATGTCACTGTTTTGTCCTTTTACTCTCACCCTGAATATATATGTACATGTATAATATAAATATAAGTACATATATACATATATAATATAAATATATAACTACTCTTCTGGGATTACACTGTATACCATATAACTTATCATGAGACTACTGGTGCTGTCATTTTATATAAAATATAATAATATATTTTTAAAAGTAAGTTTCTTGTACATAGCATAAAGTTGTTTTGTGTTTTTTTAATTCAGTCTGTCAATCTCTGGTTTTTAATTTTAATATTTAGACTATTTACATTTAATGTAATTATTAACATGTTAGGGTTTACATTGCCATTTAAGTTTTTTAAAGTTCATATTAGTCTTAATAAAGTATGATATGTGTTGATTAAGTTTGATTGTCATAATTGATGGTGAAATGCTAGTGGGACTGTGCAACAACTTAACTCTCATATATTGTTGATAGGTATACAAATGAGTATAACCACTATGGAAAATAATTTGCCATGTTTCTTATAAAGTTAAACATACCTATTACTCAATCTAACAATCTCACTCCTATAATTTAATAAAAAAAAAGACCTACATTGTCATTCAATGTTTTGTTTTCTGTTTGCTTTTTCTATATTTTGTTTCTCTGTTTTCTTTTTTCAGCAGTTCTGTTGGTTATTTGAACAAATTTTTGAATTCCATGTTTGTATATCGATAGCACTTTTTGATGTTTCTGTTTTTATCTTTTTAAAAAAAATTGCTCTTCTATGTAATGCAGTATATATGCATAACTTATCATGAGACCTCTGGTGGTGTCATGTTACCAAAGAATAGAAATTTGATCTTCTTTTATGTCACTTTATCCTCTTTTATTTATAATATTTACTGTAAATATCTCATTCACATCTCTAGAACTATATCAGATAGTGTTATATATTTTTTTGCTTCAACAGTCAAGCATAATTTAGCAAACTCAAGAAGAGAAGTCAATTGTATTTACTAATGTTTTTTCCTACTGTGTTCTTTCTTCCCTTCTGATGTTCCAAGCTTCTTTCTTTTATCATTTCCTTTCTACTTATAATATTTTCTTTAGCTATTTAAAAAAAATTATTTTAAAGTTGTGGGGTACAGTTCAGGGTTAGGTACATAAGTGGTCATCATACAGGTGAAGTTTAGGTCTCCTATTGTTAGGTATTCTTTTAAGGTAGGCATGCTGGCAATGCATTTCTTAGTTTTCTTTCATCTGAGAATATTGATTTCTCCTTTATTCCTGAATAACATTTTTGCTGAATGAGAATCTGGACTGACAGCTTTTTTTTGTTGTTTTGAATTTCAGCACTTGAGAAATATTGTGCTATAAGTAATCCAGTGTTATTCAAATAATTTTTCCCCTACAAGTAAGGTTTTATTTTTCTCTGGATACTTTCAAAGTGTTTTTGTTGTCTAATTTTCCAAAACTTACTTATGGTATGTCTTGGCATAGATTTCCTTGAACTTATCCTTTTTAGAATGTACTCAGTTTACTGAATCTATAGTCTTAAGTCAGTTGCTAAATTTGAGAAGCTTGAGAAATTATTTCTTTAGCTGCTTTTAGCTGCTTTTTAACCCACCATTTTTCTCCACTTTTTCCTGATGACATGACTGTTAGATATCTTGTTAAGTCCAGGTCTCTGAGACTCTCTTCATTTTTTCCTGGTCAATTCTCCCTACATTGTTCAGATTGGGTGATTTTTATTGTTCTATTTTCCAATTCACTGGCTCTTTGTCCCTTTCTTTCTACTGTTGAACTCTTCCACTAAGCTTTCTATTTTAGTAATTGTATTTTCCAGTTCTAAAATTTCCATGTAGTTCTTCTTTGTTAATATCTTCTATGTATTTGCTGAAGCTTTCTATTTTTTATTTTATTTGTTTCAAGTGTATTGATAATTGCTTATTGAAACATTTTTTAAATCATGCCAATCTTAAAATCTTTGTCAGATAATTCTAACATCTTGTCATCTAAGTGTTGGCATCTATTGATTATCTTTTATTGTTACATTTGAGACCTTTTTGATTGTTGGTATGATAAGTGATTTTTGTTTAAAAACTGGACATTTTCATATTATGTTACCAGTTTCCAGATCTTATCTAAATCTTTCATTTTAACTGGCTCAACTTAACTCTGACATCATTCTGGCAAGGTATGGTAGTGTGCCACCTCAATCTTGGCAGGTGAGGGCAAAAGTCTAGGTATCTCACTTAGCTTCTGTTGACACCTACGAGTTGGTAGTGAGGTGAAGGTACTGCCAAATAGTGGTAGAAGTCCAGAATCCAAACATGGTTTCTACTGACACCATTGGGAATGGTCTCATTACCTACCAGTGGAAATGAAAGTTACAGTTTTTTCCTCAGCATTCTCAGATTTCACCACAGCAAGGCGGGGGGATGTAATACCTGATTATAGCCTGTCCACAGTGGAAGTCTAGGAACCCCACTCAAACCTGGCCAGTATGCATGAATGTGGGACCACAGTTTTTTTCTGTTTTGTTTGACTGGAGTAAAGTGGATATTGTCTAAGTTTCTCTATTTTAGTAGGCTGCCCTTTTCCCTCTTTATTTAGCTAAAGAGGGCAGGCTTTTATTTGTTTATGCTAGTTAGTATTTACGGTTTAATAACTCCATCTCCAAGTCTAAGATACATGAGGTAAAAAACAAAAACAAAACAAACCAGGGAACTTACCAGCATCAGCTCCTTGGCTTTGAGGTTTCTGGTCAGTTTCACTTATTCTTTACACCCTTCAGAGTCTTTTAATGTTTGTTTTATATATAATGACCAAGTGGTACTTAGCAGCAGAAATAGGAAAAAGTATATTATACTCTGTCTTTCCTCTTTAATACAGTTGCAGTGCATTTTTTTTGCTACTGTTGTTTGTTCCTTGTTAATTACACACTGAATTTGTGCTGTTGTCAATATAAAAAATGCTATTAATGCAAATGCCATTGGTAAGTTATTTCTGAGAATAAATACATTTTTATTGCCTTGCCAAATGGAAATATAAATAATTGGTTCATGGGTGTCTAACGTGAGTCTGTCTGAGTCAGATAACATGAGGGAATGTATGAAGAAGTGGTATTTATTATCAGCCTAATATAAAACTGGGTGCAATGACATGCTCCTGCCAAGTCAAAGACTGCTACTGCCTAAATTTAGCAATTGTCAGTGTTGACACATTTATGAATCACTCATTTGAATGACAGTCTTGTAACTTATTGATAGTTGACTGCTGATTTGGGACATGTCTGTAGATGCTGTATAGATCTTGTTCTAATACATCCTTCTCTATGTTTCTGGGATCATTCTGCATGATATGGCTACCTTCATGTGTTCCTAAAAGTTAAATATCTCTTCTAGTTTTTGTCTGCACTTTATTTTGTATATCTTCTATACTACCAGTTAGATTTCATCTGAAGCTAAACAAGAATAAATATGTATATTTTATCCTTTTAAGAGTCAAACTTCCAGTGAACTCTTAAAACTTACTTGCAAATTTACTTCCCTGGGCTATATTTCCAAAGAAAGTTCACTCAAATTTACATGAGACCATAATGCTTGTCTTGAACGATCTGAAGTCTTCCTAGAATTGCTAAGAACAGATTCACTGAATTTCCCCAAGAGGAACTAACTCTAGGCAAAATTCCTAAACCAAGACTCAAATCTTTCTGTTAGTTCATTTTCTCTGGAGGAAGACTTCTAACTTATTTTCCATCTGGAAGACTTTGCTGCGATGGAGTTTACAGCAGTTCATCCTCATGGCATATATCAGTGTCCTGGCAGATAACTCGCCTGCAGATAGATTTGATCAGAACTAATGGAAAGATGAATGTGTTTACCTCTGAATCTAGAGCTATTCCTTACCAAAATTGCTTCGTCATTTAGACACAAGTCAAAGGATAAATTGCACTATGGACAGATTGAGGATAACCAGGATGCAACTTTATTAATTATGTCTTCTATAATTAAAATGAGATATCAGAAAAAAATCCCAGACTTTACTAAAATAAACAACCTCTCCAAATTGCAATTTGTTTTCTGTGATATTGGCTGTATCTCATGTATAAATGGATTGATGATTTTACTAGTTGTGTCAAAAGCTCTATGCAGAAAAAATGGTAGATTTTTTGGGGGGCTTCTTGCAAGGTACATGATATCCAACATCCATAATAAGATTTATTGATGACAGCTTAGAAGCAGAATATTAGCAGAAGGCATGAGATACCTTGAGCCCAGGCTGTTGTTCAACCAAGAATGTTACCCAACTTACATATGTTTAGGCTAGTCCAAGTGTGTGGGAAAGAAAACAGTTTATTAAGTAAAAATTACTGTTGTGGATATTCTTCATAAAACAATACTGGGTGACCTTGGAAGATCACCTTGGGAGTTTGTGTACCGAGAGCTCTGACATCAATTGGAAGGTAAGCTTACCACATTTCTTCAGTTGTCCAGTTCAGCTGGGCCAGCAGTTCAAGCTTCAAGGAAGGAAGAGAGCATGGAAGCCCTATAATTTCTCTTCTGACCTAAAGTTTTATGTCTTTTGGTAGATAAAATCATAACCCACAAAGGAGACTAAATAATTCTTAGGTTTCTAGTGGATTGGACCTATACTATTTCTTCCTTTACATGTAAGAGGTGCTCTCAGAGCATCTTTCTCTGGGTATCAGGCTCCATCAATCTCTACTCTTAATAAGTTCTTGTCTCAGATATGAATTGGCTTCATACAACACACTTTGTTTAGCTTTTTCTTTTAAAGAGGAAGCCCATGTGTAATGAGCACTTATTTGCCAGGCACTATTAGACACTTATCACGGATTAACAACTTTAACTTGGATAATTCTAAGATAGAGCTATTCATTTACACATTTTATACATGGAGGAACTGTGACCCAAAGAGGTTAAATATTTGATCAAAGTCAGACAGCTTGCAACAATAACCTGCCCTGCTGGCATCGAGTACATGGAGAGACAGATGATAAAGACATTTATAGATTGTGCTATGAAAGAAATAAGATGATAAGGTGATAGAGACAGCCACTACAAGGGGTGCTAATTTACTTTGGGTGGTCAGAGAAAGTCTCATTGAAAAGTTGCACAGGATCTGAGACTTGAGGGTTTAAAGGGTTGGTGACTGGTTCTCCCGGGAAGGACAGAAGACCTTAAGAGGGAAATGACCTTAAGAGGGAAATGAACCTAGTGTGCTTGAGAAAGACAAAGGAGACCAGACCAATGGAGGAACAAGACAATGGTAAGAGATTAGATGGGAGAGAAGAATAGGCTCAGACTTGGCAAGGGGTTTACATTTTAGTTGTAAACAACAACTCTGCCCTGAATGGCATTTCCTGTGTGTCAAGCACTGTTCACATAGATTTATACAGAGTCATTTAATCTATGTAGCTATTGTATGAAGTTGTAGTATTATTAGTCATTTTACAGATGAGGAAACTGACATGCAGAGAGTAACTAGTAATTGGAATGCAATGAGAAATGATGGGAGGAATTATGGAAAGTAGTAACATAATATGATTTGCATTTAAGAAGTGGCACAGAATCTGATACTTGGGGGGGGGGGAGGCGGGGACAGATTTGTAACTGTGTGAAAAATAGATTAGGCGCTGTGGGAGAAGTAACTAGGGCATCCAGGCAAGAAATGATGGTAGCCTCTTCATGCTACTACTGATAAAAATCATAATTGAAAAGGATTTGGATATATTTTGCACTGCTGCTGGAATGAATGTAGGAGATGAAATTAAATGAAAAATCAAAAAAGGTCCCCCGGTTTCTTGTTTGAATAATGGAGTGGATGTTAGTGTCATATATAATAGGAAATGACTGGGAAGACGAGAGGAATAGGTTAGGACATGGTGACTTGGCCATAATAAGATAATGACACCTATTAGACATCAAAGAGGAGATGTCAAGCAGAAAAATGAATATCTGAAGTTTGGGATTCTGTGGAGAAGTTACATAACATTTTTGTGCACACAAGCCAAAAGCTTTGATAAAGTTATATTTTCACAAATAAATCTGGGACTAAAGTGTGTTTTTGTGGTGGAAACCTGAGCAGAGAATTTTTACTCTTTGCTTTAAACTTTGTTAAGGATTCATATGTTTCTCAGGAAAAAAAAGTTTAGATTCCTAATAAGGTGTACTTCCTAGTGTCAGGAGAGGATAAAGTTCACTCTTTGACTTTTTTCTTTTGGATTCATTCATAAATAGGGCTCTATATTCTAATGTTCCATTGCTTATAACATTAGTCAGTGCATTTCTACCAAAGTTCAAGGGGAATGTTTTAAAAGCATGCACAGTGTAGCCTGCCCATGGGAACAGCAAGGGAACTTCTGAAGGATGACAGCTGGGCCAAACACTAGTGGTATTTCAAAGAAAGTTCAAACTAAGCATATTTAAAATGGACAATTCTAAATTGGGCATCTTCTGTATTCTGCATCATGAATAGCTCAAAGATTATTTTCATTAGATCCTAGTGTATAGCTTTATGGCTGGGTGGTTCTCTCTTTAATCTGAATTCATTTTGCAAACATTTGGCAAAATTCTAGCATAGTATAGATAAAATGGTATTGGGCTTCCTTTGTGTTACTATTCTTTTCTATGAAAAGCTGAAAGCAGATTAACATTTCTTTCTAAACTTCAAAATAGGAATGCACTTTGACACAAGTGATAACAAGAAAATGCCAACTACTAAACTTCATCATGTCCTCTTAGCTGTTTGCTTCCAATAGTAATGTTCTGTGAAGATTCAGAGGGTTTTAAATCAGTTCTGAGATGTATATCTTTTAATAGTGTAATATTTATGAAATAGGAATACTTCTTATAATTATAATTAGCAGCATGCTTTGTTACTTAGTGGTACATAAAATAATAGTATGTGCTACAATTGATGGCATTTGGTATTGATGAAAATCACTAGAGCACAGGGTTAACATCCAATAACTGATGGAGAACCAATATATGGAAAAGGAATATGGACATTCTAGTGCCAATATTGGAACTGGGGATATAAAATGAGAATTGTTTCCTGGATACACTTGATTCTGATGCTTTTTGGATAGGGAACTCATTACTTTTACTAAGTACCCCCAAAGCAACACTTTCATGATGGAATAAAAATAATTTTCTTAAGACTTTATATTAAATATTCTTAAATTTGAATTCTAAGGAGATGTATTTCAAGCTGTTAATTATGTTACAGAGTTTATTATTATTCTACTTTACTTTGACAGAAGGTACAAAGAAACAGAAGGTACAAATAAAAAGTTCCAACTTTCAAAATCTATAGACCCAGGATGACCTCTGTTTATTAGACAGTCAAGAATTATTGGCATATTCTGGGAGGTTGAGAGAGTCTTTTTGTAACAATTTATGATACTCAGTTGTTCATTAACATTTTTCTCTTTAAACTGAGAGCTCAGTAACTCACTTCCCTTAACTGGCAAATGATTTTCTATATTTTGTGCTTTGCAGTTTTGACTTGATAAGGGCAATTTAACAAGTAGAAATGTCTGGATTAGCTAGGAATTTTGTCAATATTAGATTTATGGGTTATAGTGTTTGCCCCAGTCATGCTACCTTCTAAAACCTTGGCACCTAGTCCATCAATCTGCCTAGAAAAGGATAACCCTATTTCTAAAATGGCAGAGTATATTTGTAGTAGTGCAGTCAGGTAGCAAAGCTGCCTGTGAAATACACAAGGGAGGAAAAGTGAAAGGTACAGGTATAAATTTGTTAAGGATTCCAAAGAGCTTAATTTCCTGAATAGAGCTGCATATTATCCTACCTCTTAAGATAATAAAAGTATTTCCAGGAGACAATCCTTTCTTTCTTTCCTCACCAAACCAAATGCAAGTTGGTAATTTATTTACAAATGTAATTCTGTCACCATTTGACTAGAGAAAAACCTTTCAGGCAGCAATGTGGCAATATGGTGTTTTTCCTGCATTGCATTGTATGATATATTTGATAGATTTTGCATGTGCTGTTTCTATTGTGGTGAGACTATCGTCTTCTCCTCACCTCTTCCTTCCTGGATCAAGACACTTTTCCACTTTTCTCCTGGGGCCACAGTCCATATAAACATAAGGTAATACATGGGGCTTTTGCTAGAAAGTAAAAAAAAAAAAAAAAAAAAAAATATATATATATATATATAGATAGATAGATAGATAGATATAGATATAGATTCTCTTTGCACGATATACCAGAGTTACATAATATACTGCAGATATACTGCATGATATACCAGAGTTACATGAAATACTGCAGAAATTGGGATTAGTCCTGGGATTAGGCCTGAAAGGACCATTTTCCCATCATTTCCTCCTCCTGTATGTGGAGCCTGAATGGTGAACCACCCTACCTCTGTTAACAGCCCTAAAGGAGTAAGTGAGGAAGTTAGGGTGTTAGTAACCCTACGTGCATAATGACCAGTTCCTACCCCCAAAGTCACCACAAACAGCAACGATAAACCCTGTTTATTAACAAGATGCTTGCTTTATAAATGAAGTTTTATATCCTAGCCTCCGCTTTCCATCTCACCCCACTTAACAAATTACTGTTTCTAAATACTATCAATGTAGATTCTGGAACAACCCCATTTCCTGACATTTCCATGGGGGATAAAACAAGCCTTAATGGCAGTCTGGAACAGCAATCATGAACAAAAAGGAAAAGGACTCTGGGAAGGGCAGAGATGTGACCAATCTGAGAGTATCATATAGGAAACAGAGGTGAGGGAATGAGATCAGAGAGGAACTTCTCTTAAGTCTGCTGAAGTGGACTCTGTGTAGACAATGGGATGACTAGAAGGAAGATAAAATAATTGTTTTGCATTTTCCTCAAAATTCTGTATGCTTGATCATTTAATGGCACAAACATTTTAATAATGGGCTGACCCATCACTTTCTAAATGGTAACATCATGGTTTAGGAATAGCATCATTTTTGGAAATGGAATGGTAAATAATGGTTGTTAAACCTGGCAACAGTGACTCACATATTTGGCACTAAGTTAAAGACAAGGAAGAATGACCTACTTCTGAGAGCCTGAGTTAGTTAATAATTAGATTTGGTGACCCTTCATTTCTTCAAATGTAAAATAGGGGTATTGGATTGAAAGCCCCTCCATCTTCTTGGAATTTTTTATGCCTAGATTAGAATTTTGACTAAAATTTATCTGCCATGTGTTAGTTGTGCAAACTTTAATGATTACACTTGAGCCTCAGTTATCCTAACATGTACAATTTTGAGATACTAACAGTTTTCTTTCATAGTTAGATGAAATGATGTATGGCACAATGGCAGAGAAGATGGTAGGCACTCACTTGATAGTAACTATGAATATGGAGCTATGATTGCCATATATTTTCATTTCAAACTGTAGGTTTTCATAAGCTAGCATTATACCAATAATTTCTTTGAAGTTTTGTGATTTCTCAATTTCTCTTTAGTCATTTTGTTAAATATAAGTAATAATGATGCAGCAGATATGTGTGTGTGTATATTATTATTATTATTTTTAATAGAGACAGGGTCTCACCCTGTTGCCTGGGCTAGAGTGCAGTGGAGTGATCACAGTTTACTGCAACCTCCAACTTCTTTGCTCAAACCATCTTCCCACTCAGTCTCCCAAATAGCTAGGACTACAGGTGCAACACCATGCCCAGCTAATTTTATATAGATGGGATCTCACTATGTTGCCCAGGCTGGTCTCGAACTCCTGGCCTCAAGCAGTCTTCTACCTCAGTCTCCCAAAGTATTGAGATTACAGGCATGAGCCACCACACCCAGCTGTAATATTTTGAGAATATTACTTTTAAAACTGTTCATTGGAATTTATCATTTTTCTGAGTGCCTTATAGTCCTTTAATCCTTATCAGCAACTTGAATTTGATTCTAAGAATTTAAGTACATTTAAAGATTTGGCTAATTGTGTGATAGATAAAGAAGTCATGGAATGAAAGTAAATAGAATAAACATGTATGTGGATAAATACAATTATCTATACTTATAATAAAATTATTCATTCTTTATTAGGAGAATACTTGCTTTATAAGTGAAGCTTCAATCTAGCTCTTATCCTCCACTTTCAATCTCAAATTCATTGTGCTTATAAATGCATTGTCATTTTTGTAGCACCACAGGTGAGAGAGTTGTTGTCCTTTAGGGGACCACATACGTGTTAATTTATGGGAGTCCTAGGTGCTGATTTGAGTCAGTCTCACACATTCCTGAGCTCACACAAGAAGTTGTCTTATTTTGAGAAGTATTTATAAAATAAATAAATTATAGTCATAAATGGGTATGGAGGAAATGAAAAAAACAGGCATCAATTGGTGTGGGAAGGACTCCAAGACAAGGTGACATTAACACTAGGGAAATGGAAACTTGGGTTACTTAGGGTTTGTCAGGATTACCTATATATAGTTTCATCAGTAGCCTCTATCAGGAATTGTTGGAAATTCAGATTTTTTTTAATGTGAAAATTATTTTTCTAATTATATAACTAACAGGATAGTCATAATTTATCCTTCATATGTATCAGAAACTAGTGTCTAAAATGCAAACATTTCAAATGACCTAAAGCAAAGGTTGAACTCAAAACAAATTTTTTTTGGTTGCCATAATAATTTCTGTTTTTTTTAAAAATTAGTAATGCTATCATCTGAATGTTTAGCTCCTCCCAATGCAAATGTTGAATGTGATGGTATTAGGAGATAGGAATTTTGGGAAATGAGTTGGTCATAGGACAGAGACATGAACTTAATTAGTATTTTTACAAAAGAGACCCTAGACAGCTCCATCACCCCTTCCACCAGGTGGGGACAAAGGGAAAAGATAACATCTTTGAACCAGAAAGCGAGCCTTCACACCGAGTCTGCCAGTACTTTGATTATAGACTTTCCAGCATCCAGAACCGTGAGAAATAAATCTCTGCTGTTTATAAGCTACCCAGCTTGTGGTATTTTATTATAGTAGCCCAAATGGACTAAAACAGTTGTAATAATATTTAAAAATTGAGAGGTTTCGAATAAAAGATAGGTTTCTGTTTTCTCTTTTAAAAGCACCCTCATGGCCTCTATTTGTTGGAGCCAAGACAAGGCTGCCCTGTGGACAATGTTTACAGTCTGAGGAGAGCTATGGTTTCTACCACTTCTGTGATTTTTAGTCATCTTTGCTGTTGCCATTTTTAGTTGCCTTTGCTCTATTGTTTTTCTTGCAACTGGATATTTCATTTTATTCGTCTGTATTGCCTACTTAGTTTCTGTGAGCATGCCTGATTGTATTATGACCAAAAGTTGCTTATCTATTTTTATGTTAGTTTTTTGAAGATTCCTTTATGCTTAACTTGTTTGTCTTTTCGTTTAAGTTGTATTGGGTGAAGGTTGCTCTTTAGTGACACATGCATTTTAAAGGAGAGGCAAAAAAACTAATAATGATATAAATTTAGATGAACATCCTTTAGGCATTGCCAGTGCTCTTCTTTAAACCATTCCTGATGAATACAGTGCTTCATCAAGGCATATTTAAGTGATCCAAACCCCAGCATGCTTTTTAATACAATTTTCCATATTGGCTTAAAGACTTTGGAACAAGAATTTTATTTGTTAGCATGCCCATACATCCATCTTCCTAGCTGAGATGACTGAAGTATTCAGGGAATGTATTATAGATAGCAAGGCAAAGATATAATACTTAGGGGCATTGTTTCTGGTGTGAATAGAGTTTCAGTGTATCAACTAATCAATCCATAAATGTGTACCTGACAACTATTCTGTATCCAAAACTGTTAGTTATGTACTCCATACTACAGCATAATAAAAAGGAGTGGGTTATCCTTCAATTACAAGAAAAAAAGAATTAATGAATTATTGTTTAATTTTTTAACCAGTAATTCTGAATAACCCATTGACAAAGGTAATGATTTCCATGAAATATTTTTATTTTAAAAATTAGATTTCATTTTTACATTTTAATAGTTGTAGACTTTCTGCAGGACTTTATTTTCTGTGGGGGTATAGTTTTTGTTTTTAAAAAATATATTTTATTGCTTTTGTAGTCAAGGAGAACTTTGTTTTCATTTTGTTTATTTTACAAATGAAGAAACCAAAGCAAACTTCTGTGGAGGGCAATTTATTGGCTTAGTCAGTTATGACACATAGGGGTATGAGCAGAGTTTGTGCTTCAAAGAGAAAATCAAAATCATAATAAAACCTATCTTAAGTGTCACCTCCATCAGATAATACTTTCTTGCTTTATGTTATTCCATATTGGTCTATTTGTTCTTTAAAATGTCATCAATAACTTCTACAAGGGAACTAATCTATTTTAACTAGTCTCCAAGGTAGTCATTTTAATCTTGAGTTGTGTTACTCTTTTTTATCCCTCTATTTATTTTACCTCTGAATTTATAGTTATCAGATTTATAAAACTGACCCAAAGGCCTGGTTATTTCAAGTGAAACCACGGGGTTTGGTACTGAGTTCATCATCCACTCTTTCTCTATAAGCATTTCTTTTTCATCTCTGATCTTAAATCAATCTAGCTATAAATATTAAATATTAAAATTTCCTGTTGGTTACAGGCAAAAATAAAAGTAGAGTAACTGGTTCTTCATACACAAACTAAGTACTTTTATATACAGAAATGTTTTCCTAGTAATGAATTTCTTTACTCTTTACTATCTCAAAGAAGAAGCATAAACATAGGCCCAGGCAGAGAATAGTTTAAGAAAATAAGAATAGGACAGAGAACTAGGAAGACATGCACACCTCTGTTAGTCCCCCACCATTCTAATTTCAGGTTTCTTTGAAATAATGATAGGTTAATTCTTTCACTGTACTTTTACTTTAAATATTTTTCTGTGCCTCATTCACATTGTAATTGAACAGTTGGCACCTAACAGGTTTTAGAACCTAGGTTTCCTCCAGTATTATCTTTACCTGGAGAGAGGAAACTTAACAGTCAGTTGTAGCCTCCTTGACATATGCGCACGTCACCTCCACAGGAGGTGTTTGATTTAACTCTTTTTTTTTTTTTTGAGTAGGACTCTCACTCAGTCGCCCAGACTGGAGTGCAGTGGCATGCTCCCGGCCACCGCAGCCTCGACCTGCTGGGCTCCGGCGATCCTTCCGCCTCAGCCTTCCAAGTAGCTGAAACTACAGGTGTGCACACGCCTGGCTAATTTTTTGATTTATTGTAGAGATGAGGTCTCGCCAAGTTGCCCAGGTGGGTCTCTAACCCGCAGGCTCAGGCAATTCACTCACCTCGGCCTCCCAAAGCTCAGGATTACAGGCTGAGCTACTGAGCCCAGCCTGATTTAACTCTTTATAAGGAATGAAGGAACAAGAATGGGAATCTCACATTTTATTTGGTAAAACATTATGCCTTCATATGTTTATAATTACGCCTGAGAATGTTCATCTTAAGAAAGGAAAAATATTTGGAAGAGGATATCAAAGTAAAAAAAAAAAAAAATGCTTGACAAGTACCTTGTTCATAAGGACAGTATAAACAATTCACTGTGGACTTATACAAAATAATTAAAAAGCATCTAGGTAAATAATAAGGGTTTTCTGGTCTAAATAATATTGAACATTCATAAAATATGCAGCCGATCACTAGTATGTGGTGGCCACTAGGGTCCAGCATATTTCCTGCATTTATTCTAGTTTCTCCATTATTCTATAGTCACTCTGGAGACCAAATTTAGGTAAAATTCAGCAGGGGTTCAGTTTAATGCCATGATAGGGCACAAATTGGCTATACTATGTCTTTCTTTGTTTACACATTCCAAATTATCCTATATATTGATGCAATTTGTGATACAAAAGAAATTAATAATTTTGCATTTTGTAGTTTTAGGAAGAAAATGTTCCTGGTGCTCAGAGTCATTCTGTTGCATAAAATCTGGTGGCTCTATTCATATGGTATTTTACCTATTAATATTTTGTAGGGAGGGGCTAATCTCAGGGAATTATAAAAGACCGCTCATGATGAATCTACAAGAAATCTTTTATATAGGAAACTTTTGAGGATTAGTCTTCTCGAAGTCACACAAAAATAACTATTGTTACTAAAACACCTGAAAATTATACACTGAATAGTGTCAGAGCCAAGTAATCAAAGGTCCTCAATATAGTTAAGAATTAGAACATTGTTGATGTAAAAAATGCATAACCTTATATAAAAGGAGTCATTGTAATTGAAATTTTCAATAAATTAGATTTTAATTTATCAATTGTAAAGGCATCTCAGTGATCTCTTAATATAATACTATTCATATGTCTGAAACATTATAGGTGCTACCCACAAAGTGTATTTCATAGCTGCAAGATTTTTCTGTGGTCTTTCAAAGGTCCAGGATCCACAGGTTGAGAACTATTGAGATAAAACGTCAAATAAATTCACAGGCAGAATTGTATTTCTTTATTTTATTTGCAAAGAAAATACAGAAAATACTTACATTATTTAATGAATTAAGAAAGTATATGAAGCAGAACATAATGAAACTCTGTCTGTAAATGTAGGTGTGATCAAAGAATAAATGCCACTTGCAAAAAAAAAAAAGAACATAATTTAATGTGATAGAAATTTTATGTTGAAGCGTGTAGTTCATGCACTGTTTGTACAGAGGAATCAGTAACTAGCAGTTATAGAAGTAGTAGTTATATAGTAGTAGGTATATATATATAAATCACTAGATTAAAAACATTATCATGGTATTTTTCAAACAAAAGTGGAAAATAAATAGAACAATAAACTGCATGAACATCTAGCTTCAACAGTTATTAACATTTTGCAATCTTGTTTTATCTAACTTCATTTTTTCTAAAGTATTTAAAAAACAAATTCCAGAAACCATAAATTCTTTAGAATTTATATCTAATAGCAAATGGCTTTTTTCATATATTCATTGCCTTTTTCTCAACTAATAATATTCACAATACCACCTAGTAGCCAACTCATGTTGAAATTTGCCACATCATCTAAAAAAATCTTTATAGTTGTTCAAATTAAAATCTAAATAAAGCTTACACACACACTTGGTTAATGTTTGTGACTTTCTTTTCCTGCAGAAGCAGTTTTTTTCCTCTCCTCCCTCCCCTTTTTGACTTTTTTTTTTTTTTTTTTGGAAAATGAAACTAGGTCTGGAGGAATTGTTCACATTTTAGATTTGGCTGGTTGTTTCCTTATGGCATCATTTACTCATTAACCTATTTTACTCATTTCTTGTAAAGTGTCAACCTGAAATCCTAGTTTGATTCAGCTTTTTTTTTCTTTAAGCAAGAATCCTTCGAAAGATACTGCAGGAGGTGCTGTGAACTCTCCAGTGCATCATATTTATCCCACAGCTTTAGAGTTATCAGCCCAATATATCTATTACAGGGTTTCTTCAGCCTTTCACCTAGTGATCACCCATTGGTAATCATCAAAAGACCATTTTTGTCCTCAGAGATCACAGTACTTTGATTTTTAATTTTTTCATTTCTTCTACATTTATAGCTGAAATACTTCCATAAAGAATAACTTACAGCAATATTGTTACTTCCAAGTACAGTTGGTAGAAGGATGGTAATGATTGATTATATGCCTTTATCCATTAATTTGTGGAATAATTAGTTAATATTTTAGTAACTTACAAGTTGGCCAATGATTTTAAAATAAATATTTGGTATATTCTAATCAATTGTAAATGTTATTCTTTCTGAGGCTCAAATTACCTCATTTTTGACTAATTGCAGTTTGTTGGCTCTTGTACTTAAAAAAAATACAACTTTAATTTTCTTTGAAATCTTCCTTGTTTTTTGGTCCAAGATGTCCCAGGCTCATTTTGAAAATTCCGAGATCTGGAATCACTCATTTCTTCAAAAAGTCTTTGTTCTTTTAGTAGGAAATGACAATTTGATTCCTAATTGAGGACTCTATGATTGCCCATTGTTACTGAATTATCATTTTTTTAGACCTATCAGTGATCAGAATTTGAAAGTTCATACTTCTTTATATAGAGAAAATATTTCATGAGTTCATAGGAAAATCCACATTTCAGATTATTAGGTACTTAAATTATTTTATTGTATGTTCAGATATCTTTCCCTTAGTCTGAACACTCTTGGTTCCTAATGGTATTAACATAATTACTTAGTTCCTTATTTATTTATTTTTTTTGAGTTGGAGTCTCTCTTGGTCGCCCAGGCTGGAGTGTAGTGGCACGCTCATGGCCACCCCAGCGTTGACCTGCTGGGCTCTGGCGATCCTTCCCCCTCAGCCTTCCAAGTAGCTGGAACTACAGGTGTGTACTACCATGCCCATCTAATTTTTGATTTGTTGTAGAGACAAGGTCTCACCAACTTCCCCGGGGTGGTCTCGAACCCGCGGGCTCAGGTAATCCACTCACCTCGGCCTCCCAAAGTGCTGGGATTACAGGTTGATCCACCAAGCCCGGCGTAGATCTTTATCTTAAAATGCCATAAAGAAGGACAAACATATGGGCTTCGCAGCAACTTGGATGGATTTAGAATCGATCGTATTCAGTGATCTATCACAGAAACAAAGAACAGAGTACGATGTTTTCACTCATAAGTGGACCTTGAACAATTATTATAATACTATAGGAAAGGGATTGGCAGTAGTGGGAAACTGTGTGTGGGGGGGCGGGGGGTGGGATTGGAATTTGAGGGAAACTGCTAAGGGAGGGAGGGGCACACTTCATCAACAAGGGTACCTGCATGATCAACGTTTGTATACTTAATCCTGAATTGTACCCCGCGTCTTTATAACAACAACAACAACAACAATGGTTTAAAAGTAACAGTGATGTTGCCAGGCAGGGTGGCTCATGCCTGTAATTCCAGCACTTTGGTAGTGAAGAGGATTGCCTGAGTCCAGGGGTATGAGACCAGCCTGGGCAATGTGGTGAGACCTTTTCGCTATAATAAATTTAAAAAATTTGCTGGGCATGGTGGCGCGCATCTATGGTTCCAGCTACTTGGAAGGCTGAGGCAGAAGGATCACCTGAGCCCAGCAGGTTGAGGCTGCAGTTGCTGTGAGTGTGCCACTGCGCTCAAGCCTGGGCGACAGGGTGAGACTCCAACTCAAAAAAAAAAAAAGTAACAATGTTGGCATTTTTCCTAATAATAAAAACACTGAGTACAATTTATGATTTCTTTCAAGTTCTTTTTATTCTTAGGATATATCCCACAAGGACTGCAAAATGCAAATATTGTTTTTTAAATTCTTCATCACAATTAGTATTTATGTGGTTATGTCACCAACCTAATCCACAGTTAGATTCTATTACTTTTCAAAATGCAGCATTTGTTATTTATCTTTGCTTGTGTTCATTAGGTACGTTAACCATTTACAAGGCTTCTAAGTCAAAACTCAAAACATAATATAACTTTTTCTTTATACTTGCTTCCTCTTATAGGTAACATTTCTTTGCTACTTTTTGGCTTATCTTTCTGTTCTTTTATAATATGTGGTATGTACGTATATCTACATACGCATATGTACTTCTATATGTACATGCATATATGTGTGAGTGCATATGAAAGCCCACATATGTAAGTGTACTTGGGCTTATGTACACACATATACACACACGCACATGCACACATACACACTCACACTTCTATCTCCTTCCTTCCCCCCTTTTTTTACATAAGCAGTAATAAAATCTGTTCAGCACCCTATTGTTGTTTTTTTACCTAACAGTTTATCCTGGTGATCACTATGCAATAGTAGAGTGAGGCTGTCTTTATTCAGTTTTACAGCTGCAGAGAACTCCATTAAAGTTTATTCAAGCAGTCCTGTAATTATGGACATTGATTTTTCCCAGTATTGTCTTATTACAAAGACTGTTACAATGAGTAATCTTTGTATATGTCATTTTGTACCATTGCCAGTGTACTTTTGGGAAAGTTCCTAGTAGCGGGATTGCTGAGATAAAGAGTAATTGTATGTGTAACGTTGTTAGATATCAAATTCCCTTGGGTTGTATCATTTTGCATTCCTACCAGCAGTGTATGAGAGTGACTAATTCTCTACAGGCCAACTATGGAGTACACTGTCAAACTTTTAGATGTTTCCAATTGGATAGGTGAGAATAGTATTTCAGAATAGGTTATTTTGCATTTTTTATTATGAGTGAGAGTGAACGTCTTTATATATACTTTTTCTTTGCAAATTCTCCATGGGGAAATTGATCTTTTTGTTCTCAAATATTCAATAAATTTGTCTTTTCTAGTGCATGAACCTCTTATGTGAGATATATTATTGATATTTTATTTTCTAATTCACTATGTCTTTTTATGCTTCCTCTGTGAGACAGTGTGTTTACCATAAAGATATTTTTAATGTACAAAAATTTATCAGTTCCTTTCTTTATTGCTTCTTGATTTTGAATCTTAATTAGAAAAGTCTTCTTCACTCTGATTTATAAAGGAATTTACCCATTTTGTTCCAATAGGTGTATTGTGATTTTTTAAAAAAATATTTCTACCTCTGATGCATTTGAAACTTATTCTGATATATGATATGAGGAATTATTCAAAATAATACTATTCTATATGACCATATAATTTTCTCAGACTGATTTAAGATGCTGTACTTATTAGATTCTATATTTCCCTATGCATTAGAATCCATTTTCTGAATTTTCTATTCTGTTCTACTGGTATATCTGTTCATTTATGTGCCAATATCATAGAGTTTAATTACAAAGACTTTTTTAACATATCTTAATATCTGGATGAAGTGTTTCCCCTCTGCATTTAAGAATTTCCATGGATATTATTGTTTGGTTATTTTTCCATATGAACTTTAAAATGAACTTGTATAACTCTAGAAACAATTCTTACAATACTTCTCTTATGATTGTATCAAATTTTGATGTAAGTTATAGAAGATTATCATCTTCACAATGCTATGTCCTTTTATCCAAGAGCATAGGTTACATTTTCACATATTCAAGACTATTTGTGTGATTTTCAGGAAGGTTTTACAGAAAAAAATATTAAGTAAACAAATTTATAAAAGATGAAATGTAGGGAAAGTTAGTTATTTTACTTAGTTATACAACTGGGCTAAACTTTCTAGCATGGAATATGTTCATTGATTAATATGAAGCTGATGAATGCTTTTGTCATATATTTCTACTGAAAAGTACATATCACTTAAGAGACTTATTATTTTATAAATTATTATATTTTCTCTCCTTTTTGTCAGATAACATTAAATGAAACTGATAATATTTTCATTTGATTGTATTGAATGTCATATTTACCTCATACTAAAATTAGTCATAAATTCTAATTTGCATATAAGGTAGCCTTAGGGTCAGGTAAGCTTTAGCCTTTATATTACAGTCTCTCTGTTTCTATTTTAATTTGGTTGCATATATAGTTAAATAAAACGTAGACACAAATTATCTGCTCACTGAAAAGCATCCAAATCTGAGAAAAATGGACCTTAAGCTTTATTTTTTTTGCCTTATATTTGTGTCTATATAAGCCTCTTTATTTTTGATCGAGATAAAATTGTATATATCTTATATACAAAAGAAAAATTATCTAACAAACAGACCCTATGTTTGAGCTTTTTTGTTTAATGTGCAACAAAACTATCCTTGTCACTTTGGAATACTAGGGTTAAAGAACCTTCAAGCCAGTATTATGTGTGCAGTGGATCTCAGATGGGACAACCAGTATCTTGATATCCATGGAGTATCTGGATGTAGTTGGAGGCGTTATCTGACCTTTTAAGTTGGAAGAAAGGTGCTATTGGCATTTTGTAGGCAGGACCAGGGAAATAAATATCTTATTATAAAGACAGAGTCCAGTATGATGGAGAATTGCCCTGCCCAGCTTCTGGTATTGGAAATCTCCTGGGATATCTGGAATCCTTATTTTTGCTTTCCATGGATCAGACTTCATTAATTTTGCATTCAGAATCCCCACTGATTCAAATTCCTGCTGTGTGAGGGAAGGCATAGTATTTAGGGCAATTGAGGTGATTAGAATCAGACTAATTGCTTATTTGTTATATTATTTATGTATGACCAGGATCAAAATTGTGTGCCTTTTTATAGTCAGACCCAGAAATCAATAGGAGTTATATAGTATGCCAGAAAATAAAACTGGATATGTTGTTACAATATATTAATTTATGTTAATGAACATAAATTATATTTGCAAAGGTTTGTTTTTCTTGTGCTGGTGCTTGTACATTCCTGTCCTGGGCTTTTAAGTTGTACAGAATTTAATTGGAATATGTCTTTCCCAATGCATCTTCCTGTGGGAGAAAAAGGCATAGTTAAGGGAAACTGAGGCACTGGCAAGACTTATTTGGCTTCAGTTCTTACACTGCAAAAGTTACACGATTGAAATATGTACTTTCCTTAACAATGCCAATAATTTATTTCACTTTTTGCATAAGATTGCACTTCTAGCACCCTTTGTTTACTAGTGCATCCTAAATATCTAATCCATGCTGCGGAAAAATTGTTCTACCTTTTCTGAAAAGGAATCATTTAAGTTTAAACTTTCCGATGTAACTAACTGAAGCAAATGCTTCTCTTTTCCAAGAGCCATTTCCAGAAACAAGTTTATTAAATTTCAATTGAGAAAGTAGATCTTATTATTTTAGTGGTAATGCTTGGCAAGATATTCTTTCAAAAAAAAAGAAATGTTAGTGTATTATGAGTACTGGCTCGGGGAAAAACAAACAAACAATAAAAACCAAAAGAAAATATTAGGTAATCATTTAACTCTTCTAAAAGGAAGGAGATGTTAACTTCAAAGGTAAATGTCATCATTAAAAACATAACAAGAAAACAATGTAAGAAGATTAATGCTAAGTATCCCCAGGACGTTTTTCTTTTAAATCCCAACGAACTAAAAAGCCTTAACCCCTACTAGTCACTATCATACTCTTGCTTAAATATGTCAGAATTGGGCACAGGAAATAATAGCTGGCAGTTTTCCCACCTGTTATAAAAAAAGACGGAAGCCCATTATGAATGAAAGCACACAACACTACATTTGCCATCTGCAAAGCTTCCAAATCTCTGGTATTTTATAGCAGCAGTCTGCCAAAACTCTAGCAAGCCAAAACCAGAATAAAGCTGAAAGAGAATATGGCAAATAATAAAATCATCCAGACAGCAGAGGAGTAAAATTGCAGAAAATCAGACTAAAATAACAAAACTGTCAAACAGGGTTGAGAGAGCTAAGAAATAACTACAAAAGAGGATTTAGAGGAAAACTGAAGGCTGAGGATAATGCAGACCATTGTTCAGTTGAAAGGTTTTCCAAAGTAAACATGCTCACTGGTAATAAAATGTTAAGCCTTTCCAGAAAATATTACTTCTTTTTCATTTCTAATATTCTAGTTATGCTTGTTTGAGATAAAGCAAACCTTATGTCTTAGAGCAGTTGGGTCCCATTTTATTTTGATAGAAGAATAGACTTCTGAGAGCAACTCAGACGAAGCCGGGGTTTAATAGCTCTTAATTTGTCATTTGGGATATATTCAAAATTAGAAGCCAAATAAACACAGCTTTGCAACATTTAAAGTTAATAATCTTTAAGACATTTTTAGGCAGTTGCTAAGGCAATTTGTGACTTTGATTTTATGTAGGTTGGTATCTAGTAACCAAGATGTATCAAGCACTTCTAATGTATATTAATAAAGTAATCATGAAAAAACAGGATTATATAGATTTTGTGGCATTTTTTTATTGATACAATATACTTTACACATTTATGGGTGTACCTGTAAGTATTTGTTACATGCACAGAAAGTGTTCATGATCAAGTAAGGGTTTTGGGGTTTCCATCACTTTAGTGTTTATCATTTCTATGTGTTGGTAACATTTCAAGTCCTCTCTCCTAGCTACTTTGAATTATACAATACATAGTTGCTAACTATAGTAACTAACCAACTTTGCTTGCCTTGCTCCCACCCATACACCCTTCCCATTCTCTGGTAAATATCATTCAACTTTCTGTTTCAATGAGATGAATATTTTTTGCTCCAGCATGAGTAAGAACATGTGGTATCTGTCTTTCTGTGACTGACTTATTTTACTTAACATAATGACCAACAGGTCCATCTATGTTGTTGCAGATGGCATGATTTCACTCTTTTTAATGACTGAATAGTAGTCAATTGTGTATATATAACACATTTTCTTTATCTACTGATGAACATTTCAGTTGATTCCATATTTTTGTTATTGTAAATAGTGCTGCAATAAACATGCGAGTGTAGGAATCCTTTTACTATGCTGATTTTTTTCCTTTGGATAAATACCCAGTACTTAGATTGTTGGATCATATGGTAGCTCTATTTTTAGTTTTTTTAAAGAAATCTTCATAGTGCTGTCTATAGTGATTGTACTAATTTACATTCCCACCCTCAGTGTATAGGTGGTCTCTTTTCTCTGCATCCTAGCCAGCATCGTTATTATTTTCTTTGTTGTAATATACATTCTAACTAGGGTAAGATATCTCATTGTGGTTTTGGTTTGCGTTTCCCTGATGCGTAGTGATGTTGAGCATTTGTTCATATACTTGTGGGCTATTTGTCTTCATTTGAGAAATGTTTGTTCATGTCCTTTGCCCATTTGTTAATGGAATTATTTGTGTTTTTAGTGTAGAGTTGTTTGAGTTCCTTTCATATCTGAATATTAGTCCCTTGTCAGATAGTTTGCAAATATTTTCTTTTATTTAACAGGCTGTCACTTCACTTTGTTGATTGATAGTTTTCTTTGCTGTGAAGAAGCTTTTAAGTTTAACATAGTCTCATTTGTCTCTTTGTTATAGTTGTTTGTACTTTTGAGGTCTTAGCCATAAAATCTTTGCCTACTTTGAATTTTAGAAGTGTTTTTAATAAAAGTTTTATAGTTTCAAGTCTAACATCTAAGTCTTTAATCCATACTGAGTTAATTTTTGTTTCTGGGGAGAGATAGAGGACCAGTTTCATTCTTCTGCATATGGATATCCAATTTTTCAGCACCACTTATTGAGGAGAGTGTCCTTTTTCTAATGTATGTTCTTGGTGCCTTCACCAAAAATTAGTTGACTGTAAATATATGGATTTATTTCTGTACTCTCTATTCTATTTTTTCTATTTCTTTGAAAAATGACATTGAAATTTTCATAGGGACTGCATTGAATCTGTAGATTACTTTGGTAGTATGGCCGTGTTAATGATATTAATTCTTCTAGCTCATGAGCATAGAATGTCTTTCCATATTTTTTTCCATCAGTGTTTTTAAAATATATATATGTGTGTGTATGTGTGTGTGTGTTTGTAGAGAACTTTCACCTTCTTGGTTAAATGTATTCCCAGGTATTTAATTTTAATAGCTATTGTAAATATGACTACCTTTTACTTTTGTTCCCTCAAATCTTTCATTATTGGTGTATGGAAACACTACTGATTTTGTATGCTGATTTTATATCGTCTATCTTTACTGAATTTATTTACCAAATCTAAGAGTTTTTCTGGTGTAGTCTAGATTTTTCTAGATCTAAAATCATATAATCAACAAAGAGAAACAATTTGACTTCTTCTTTTCCAATTTGAATGCCTTTTATTTCTTTCTCTTGCCTGTTTGCTCCAGCTAGGACCTCCAGTACTACACTGAATAGAAGTGGTGAAAGTAAGCATGTTTGTGTTGTTCCAGATCATGGGAGAAAGGCTTTCAGCTTTCCCCCATTTAATATAATAGTAGCTGTGAGTTTGTCACATATGACTTTTTTTTGTGTTGAGGTAAGTTCACTCTATACCTAGTTTGTTGAGAATCTTTATTATAAGGGGATATTAAATTTTATAACATGACTTTTCTGCATCTATTAATATACTCCTATTGTTTTGGTTTTCATTCTGTTGATGTGATGATGTACCCCATTTATTGATTTTTGATTTTAAGGATACAAGCATGCTTGTATCCTTAGTATAAATCTTACTTGGTCATGATGTATTATCTTTTTTTTTTTTTTTTTTTTTTTGGTGATTTGGAGTCTCACTTTGTTTTCCAGGCTAGAGTGCAGTGGCACGTTCATGGTCACCACAGCCTCAATGTGCTGGGCTTGGGCAATCCTTCCGCCTCAGCCTTCCAAGTAGCTGGAACTACAGGCACAAGCCATCACACCGAGTTAATTTTTTGTTTTATTGTAGAGATGAGGTCTCGCTAAGTTGCCCAGAGTGGTCTTGATCCCTGGGCTCAGGCAATCCTCTCACTTCGGCCTCCCAAAGTGCTGGCATTACAGGCTTGAGCCACCGTGCCTGGCCCAATAATGTATTATCTTTTTGATGTGCTGTTGGATTTGTATTGCTTGTATTTTGTTGAGGATTTTTGCATCTATGTTCATCTTGGATAATGACCTGTAGTTTTCTTTTGTTGTTGTTGTGTCTTTGTGTGATTTTGATATCAGTATAATGTTGGTCTCACTAAATAAGTTAGGGAGAGTGTCCATCTTTTCAATTTAAAAAAATAGTTTCCAATCGTGGGCTGTCTCCCTGCTCTCTTGATGGTTTCTTTGGCTTTGCAGAAGCTTGTCAGTTTAATGAGGTTCCACTTGTCTATCTTATCTCTTATGGCTCGTGCATTTCGGGTTTTGTTCAGGAATTAAATGCCAGTTCCAATTTCCATAAGGGTGTGTTCTGCATTTTCTAAGGTTCTTATGGTTTGAGGTTTTACATTTAGGTCTCTGATCCATTTAGAGTTAATTTTTGTGTATGGGGGTAGATAGGGGTTTTGTTTGAGTCTTCTGCATGTGGTCAGCCAGTTTTCCCAGCACCATTTACTGAATAGGTTCTCCTCTCCCCAGTGGTAGGTGGTGGAGGCTTTGTCAAAGATGAGTTGGTTGAGAAACTGAGGTTTAGCTTCTGGAATCTCAATTCTTTTCCACTGGTCTATATGCCTGTTCCTGCACCAGTACCAAGCTGTTTTGATTATAGTAAAGTTTGAAGTCTGGTAATGTGATACCACCTGCTTTGTTTTTTCTGCTGAGGATTGTTTTGGCTATTCTTGGCCGTTTGTGTTTCCATATGAATTCCTGTATTGTTTTTTCCAGGTCTGAGAAGAGTGTTGCTGGTAACTTGGTGGGCATTGCATTAAATCTGTAGATTGCCTTAGGTAAGATGGACATCTTCACAATGTTGATTCTTCCAATCCATGAGCATGGGATATTTTTCCACTT
>CAUYQG010081428.1:0-44468 GCA_963574415.1 Tarsius wallacei | reverse complement strand
TGTTTATAGGTGGGACTCACATCTATCTTGTTTTTTTTATTTTGCTTAATTTTAAATTTTTTCATTTTAAAGATGTGGGGTACAATTTGGGGTCAGGTACACAAATGTTCATTAGCAGGTACCCTTGTTGATGAGGTGTGCCCTCCCTCTCTCCTGGCAGTTTCCAACTACTGCCAATCCCTTTCTTATAGTATTATGATAATTGTTCAAGGCCCGCTTATGAGTGAGAACACGTGGCACTCAGTTCTTTGTTTCTGTGTTAGATCAATGAGTATTATAGACTCTAAGTCCATTTAAGTTGCTGCGAACTTCAGAATTTTGTCCTTTACGGTTGTGTACATTCCATTGTGTGTATGTACACATTGGGTTTTTTTTTTTTTTTTGGTTTTTTTTTTTAAGTTGAAGTCTCACTCTGTCACCCAGACTGGAGTGCAGAGGCCACTCCCGGCCACCGCAGCCTCGACCTGCTGGACTCGGGTGATCCTTCCGCCTCAGCCTTCCAAGTAGCAGGAATTACAGGCACGCGCTACCACGTCTGGCTAATTTTTTGATTTATTGTAGAGATGAGATCTAGCCAAGTCGCCCGGGCGGGTCTTGAACCTGTGGGCTCAGGCAATTCACTCACCTCAGCCTCCCAAAGTACGGTATTACAGGCTGAGCCACTGAGCCCGGCGTACCACGTTGTTTTTATCCAGTCCTCTTTCAATGGGTAGCACGGTTGGTTCCATGTTTTTGCTATTGTTAATAATGCTTCAATAAACATGAGTGTGCAGGTCTCTTTTTCATAGAGTGATTTGAGTTCCTCCAGGTATATTCCCAGAAGAGGGATTGCTGGATTGTATGGGAGGTCGATTTTTAAATGTTTTAAGAATCGCCAAACTGTTTTCCACAGTGGTTGTATTAGTTTGCATTCCCACCAACAGTGTAGAAGTGTTCCCTTTTTGCTGCATCCTCTCCAGCATCTGTTGTGCTTTGATTTATTGATGATGGCCGTACGGACTGGAGTTAGGTGGTATCTCAGTGTGGTTTTAGTTTGCATTCCTTTGAAAAAATATTTCCCAACTATATATCTGACAAAGGCCTAGTATATAGGATGTACAATGAACTCAAACATGCTGAAAAGAAAAAAACAAACAGCCCCATTATAAAGTGGGCAAAAGAAATGAATAGACACTTCTCAAAAGAAGACATACGAGCAGTCAACAGGTACATGTAAAAATGCTTAGCCTCACTACTCATCAAAGATTTATTTTTAACTTGTCCACAAGAATATTTTTAAATAATGGTGTTCTTCAATGAACTAAAAGTAGTATCTGGAAATCTTTTATTCCTGAGTTCACTTATAAGTTCACCTATATAAATTAGTTCCTAAGTTGCAACTTTTAAAACTATCAAAATATTGTAAAATATTTTAAAATTATTAATATATTTCTCCATATGTCTATTCAGTATTTTAATTTTCAATATATATGAAAGCCTTATTATGCACAACTAAAAAATTTTGTTTTGTTTTTATCTTGAGAATATTAGCAATTATTTAATAATGTCCAATTAGAACCAAAATTTTAAAAAGGAAAGCACAGACCACCTATATTCTACAAGATGATTTCCATCTAGCTATCATTCTCTCCTCATATACAAACTCACAGATATATTTAGAAACATATTGTACAAGCTACTCTATGACTTCTTTTACATTTTTCTTAAAAATAATCCCCTAAGATACAGTGAATAACAAATAAGTAAAAAATAAATGATATAAACATCATACATTCAAAAGTCTTGGCGACAACAGTCTAAGGCAGAGGTGGGAGCTCCATGAGGTTTCACACAAAGCTATTCTTTCTGTCATTCCCCATTTAGTACCTTCCACTCAGAGGTCACTTCTTGGTTTAAGATGACTGCTGGTTAATTTTTGTTTTTATTTTTTGTAGACATGAGGTCTTGCTACATTACCTAGGCTGGTCTCAAACACCTGGGCTCAAGTCATCCTCCCACTTCAGCCTCCCGGAGTACTGGGATTACAAGCATGAGCCACTTGCCAGGCCATATTCTTTTTAGAATGGAAGGTTGGTGAAAGGCACGGGCCACCTACAGCTGAGGTGTTTACATGGTTGATCTGGGAAACAGCCAAGCCCACACATCCTCCAGGTCCGGCAGATTTTCTTATGCAGCTTCTTCGACTTCTGGGTCAGATGAATATTGAGTTCTGTGTCTGAGTGTAGCATTAACAAAAGCAGTCATTACTATCATTAAAGGACATTCCAGCCACCAATAAGGAAGAAGAGAGGGGAAAAGCACACGTTCCTTCCCTTTCAGGGAACAAATTATGCTTATAATCTGTTTAAGCAAAATTTAGTCACAGGGTAACTCTTTGCTACATGTAATGAGGATGGAAAATGAAATGTTTATTGCATATTACCACGTCTACCTAAAAACGGAGGATTCTTTTATGAAAGGGAAAATGATATTGGGTCCCAACTAACTGCCTGCCATACACTGGTTTTATAATTAGTGGCCACCTTATATTTATTTCAATAGATGTACTATTATTTACTTTAATGATTTAGATACTTTCCAAATTTATCATCTTATGAATTACTATAATAAAACTTCCCTTGTTCATACGCCTTTACGTTTATATTGGATAACATTATTGGAATACACTCACAGATGAAACTACAGCATCAAAAGCTTTAAAATTTAAATTTTCTATATAACATATTGTTCAGAAAATTGTCCAAATGAGCGCTTCTCATGAGCAGAATGTGATAAAGCCCAATTTCCTATATTTTTACCAATGTGATGTATAATCAATCTTGTTTACTTGTCAGCCCCAAACCCAAAGCAGAGATTTTAGTTTTATTTATTTTAAATTTTATTTATTTGCTTTATAAATTTGTTAAGGATTTTTGTTTCCCTATGCTTGTTGGTCCCTGTATACAGGTTAATTGTTAGCTGTTGTCTTCTCTTGCCCACAGATTCTACGTAGGATTGCCTTGGGCTTAGAGGAACTGGTTCCTGGACTAACTTCTCTGATTTCAAATTCCAGCAGGCTGTTCCTCTTGCCTGACAAACACATTCTCACTTTAGAGTTTGCCATCCACTGTGACTAAAATAATGTCTCCTCTGATCACCATACTCACCTGACTCACCACTTCCCTTATTTCTGCACTTCATTGGCACCATCTAACCATAAGCTAACTAAGGAGAAACAGGGCTTGCAGAATTTCAGCCCAGATGTCATGGTCCAAAATATAGAAGGTTGATGTTGGAGCTGATAAATAATAGTTTAATAGCTCATATAGTGCACTGCTGTGTCCTGTGTGGTTTGTCAAAATCATCCTACTCTTCTTAGCGCTCCAGTAGCATTCCTGCAAAAACAAAATGATGTCATTCATTCCTGTCTCATTCAAGATTTGTACCCGAGAATCACAGCCACTTGGAAGCTGGTTCAATGGTTTCTGTGAAGTTGAAACTTCTGTGACTGTGAGTAGAGCCTGAAGTTCACAGGATAAGCAAAAGGTGAGCGAAAATCTTGCTATGAAGAAAGCAAGACAGGCGGAAGCCTGTGAGAATCAGCTGGATGCCAAGAAAGTGAACTGAACACACGCCAGTCTCTTGCTGTTGCTATACCTCTAACTTTGGAGATGATTATGTCTTGCAGAAGAAGTTAATACCACACTCAAACCCAGAACGCAATATTCATCTGACCCAGAAATTGAAGAAGCTGCAGAAGAAAATCTGCCAAACCTAGAGGAGGTGTGGGCTTGGCCGTTTCCCAGTTCAACCATGTGAATGGTGACACACCTCAGCTGCAAGTGATTCAGGCCCTTCACCAACCTTCCATTCTAAAAAGAATATGGGCGGAGTTTGGTGGCTTATGCCTGTAATCCCAACACTCTGGGAGACCAAGGCAGGAGGACGACTTGAGCCCAGGAGTTTGAGACCAGCCTGGGCAACATAGAAAGACCTCATGTTTACAAAAAAATAGAAATAAAAATGAGCCAGGGATGGTGGCACCTGCCCCTAGTCCTAGCTACTTGGGATCCTGAAGTGGAAGTGTTGCCTGATTCCAGGAGCTCGAGCCTGTGGTGAGTTGTGATGGTGCCACTGCACTGCAGCCTGGGCAACAGAGTGAGACCTCGACTCAAATAATAACAATAATAAAATAATAACAATAAAATGACTATGGATATCACTTCACTCTTATCTTCCAGATCTCATGAAAAATATCTCTTGTGGCCTAAGATAACCTGGAACTATGCGGGGAAGGGAATTCTGAGAAATTTAGTTCCAGTTCATTTAAGTTGACACAATAAAAATTAAACAGCTGCCTGCATACACTATTTGTGTATATATATGTATTTATGCTCATTTATATTGATTTATTCACTTATGCCTTCCACTTTCTCTCCCTAGATGAAATCCTGCAATTTCATGAAAATTTAATACCATCTATATGTTGATGCATTCTCAACTTTGCATATACTTGATAGATTTGTCTTATAAGTTTCTTATCAATATTTAACTAGTTGCCAACATGGTATCTTTTGGGGGGCATAATTCCAAGATTGAAACTGCATTCAACATGCCCCTACACTCTATTACCCCTGTTTCATTTTTTTTCTTATACATTCTAAGTGTTAACCTCTATAGAACCAGAAACCTGGGAGTTATTCTTCATATATTTTTCTCCTGCAAATATCACATAAAGTAAGTCATCAGGTTCTATTAATTTTCTCTCAATTTTATCCATTTCCCCACATCCTATATTTTCAGCCAAGGCCAAGGCACCATCATCTCTCACTTGGACTATGACCAATGTCTCTTAATTCTTTCAAAAATTGCAAACTCCTCATTTTTGTCAGGGGAAACATTGGGGAATGGAAAGAATAAATTTTGTGATTATGACACTAAACTATATGGACAGCTAATAACATTTTGCAATGGGCATTTGTTATACTGTTGAGAATATTCAATTCTGCCATTGAAGACAAGAAAATAAACAGGATGGATGAAATTCATAAGTGCTAGATAATGATAGCGATATGCTAGAAAGTAAGTATATGAGACATAGGCGTAAATCATAAGACAAGTTTATTTCTATCTATTTGTATTTTTTATTTATTATTTTTTTATTTCAATCGCTTTGAGAGGTACAAATGGTTTGGGCTGAGTTTTAAGTGTACCCACCACCCCCATCTGTGCACATTGGACCTCACAGATTTTTTTTTTTGGTCCTTCCAGTTCTTCCCACCTCTCCCTTCTCAGTCTCTAGTGTTCATTATACCATTCTCTATGCATTTGCCGATCCTTAGTTTAGTTCTCCCTTATAGGTGAGAACATGCGATGTTTAGTTTTCTTTTCCAGTGTTAGTTCACTTATATTGTATTTATTTATTCATTTTTACTGTATCACTTTAAGGTGTACACTGTGATGCTTTGATACACATATACACAGTGAAGTCATTATTACAGTTAAGCAGATTAACGTATCTGTTATCTCACTGTTGTCGTGTGTGTGTGTGTGTGTGTGTGTGTGTGTGTGAAGAATATTTCATATCTACTCTCAGCAAATTTCTAGTATACAATACAATATTATTCACTGTCATCCTCCTTCTGTGTATTAGATCCCTAGGTTTACCATCCTGCATAACTTCAACTTTGTACCCTTTTTTTTACAGTTCCTCATTTCCTCTGCCCCATCATTACTCTTCTGTTCTTTGTGTGTATTTGATTTTTTTTCTTTAAGTTTCCACGTATAAGCTAGATCATGAAGTATTTTTCCTTCTGTGTCTGGCTTTCTTCACTTGAGTACAATGTTCCCTTGGTTCATCCATGTAGCTGCAAATGGCAGGATCTCTGGTACTCTTATATTTATTTTATTTTATTTAAGTTCCAAAAGAAGGTTTACTGGAGAAAAAAGAGATGAAAGAAAGGGCAGGTGAAAATGTCATACCAGAAAGACCTGGCAGGGGCATGTCTCTCTCTCTCTCTCTCCAAAAGGAAAGACTGCCAATGCTCGCATTTAAATCCAAGAGTTTTCTAAGCACTTCCTAGCCATAGCTTCCCCAAGCCCAGGTCTGTTTGGGTGAAGCCTCACACTAGCTCTGAAAGGACACAAAACAGTACGGTTCAAGTTGGGTGTTAGACCCAGTAGAGTACATGGTTCTTGCTACCTCCAAGGTCATAAGACAGGTTTATTATATGTAATGAATAAAAAGCAACTTGTGAGTCATAGGCAGAATTCATACGATTTCATAACTATAAATAGTAAGTAACCAATAAGACAGCTAAAGATAGGAAAAAAGAAAATATGATGGAACAAAAATATGCTGCTTAGAGGTCTAAAGGATGAAAAGACCCACATCATAATAATGCCACCTCTAGACTGAAGATCTTATCAAACCTCAATGGGTTGACATCCAGCATGGTCTCATTCTGGTCCTATGTATGCGCTACCCAAGAAATGCAAGTAAGATCAGAGTCTGTACAACAAGAAAGTTGACAGCAACTCTTGCACCCAACACACTTCCCCTGCATCTCTCTGGAAGAGCAGGTTTGTGTCCTTGGCTCTGGATATCACCCTTGTGGCTCTCTGGTGCTCAGACATTAACTCGGACCCTTATCATCGAACCATCACCTGGGAAGACTAATGCAGCAAAGAGAAGCAAGATTTATGAACATTGCGATCCCCAAGACTCAGGGAATGTGGTCTTTTCACCCTGCTTGAACCCATCTAAATGTATTACTTTACCCCGTTTCATTCTCTGTTTCTTGCTCAGTGCTTTAATCAATTTAATAAGCCATGTGGTTTGATCATTTTAATTTAGTCTGAAAGCCTTTCTGTTCCCTGACCTCTGGGATAGCTCGCCATTGAGTGCTTCCACGGCATCAAGGTAATTTCCCACATAACACATTTTCAGCTGATGTAGTGGCCTTTTGTCTTAAAGACTTGGGAAGGAGGCAAATGCTTCTCAGCATCATAATACAAAGGCTGCTATTTTTCAAGTTAGGTCAAAGCCTAATTAATAGGATAAATTTACATTCCTTCATGAGACTAAACTATGTGTTCTTTAGAGGAAGTGTAATATACTTAAAACTGGTATATTGGTCCTTAAGCAATGTAGGAAGAAATCGAACCTTAATCTCCACTGGTGGAGATAATGAAAAAGATTCCCCAACTCCAGGGAATAGAGCCCCTGGCTTTTATGAGAGTTAGCAAAGTCTGGGAAGAAGACAGCCTCCTGTTGGGTCTCAGGCCGAAGTCTAAGGCACCAGCCTTTGAAAATCTTAAGAAGGTAAAGAGAGACCGGGATTCTTGTAGGGGTTTAAGTTTATGAAGGAAGGTAAGTAGGAAAAATGATGTTTTTAAAGTAGGCTTCTAGAATACTTGGATTTTGAAGATAACTTATACAAGTAAGTAACTGAAACTTACATAGGAAATGTGAAATTCTTAAACTAGTGTACACATGTGCACACACACACACACTCACACTGAGGTATGAGAACAGGAAGGCATAACTCTCTCTTTCCTCTGTCTTGCTTTTTGGTATAATTTCATAGCCCTTGATACTCAGAACTGTTTAATCCACTGTGTCTTTGATCTGACATGGCAATTTTCAGGAAAAAAAGTCCCCATTTTTCTAATCTTTTCAGAAATACAAAGGAAGAAATGACCTTGTGAGACAGAGGACAAAACAAAGTGTTCTTTTTCGTTTCCTACACTCAACCAGGCACACAACACACTGCTTCTGACACCAGATATGTGGAGATCTTTTCGCATACACCAGAAATTTTCCAGTGGATGCCAGCCGGGTGTCTCATAATTCAATTCAATTCTAATGCTATCTACATGGCTAGTGTCACATCTCACAGGATGAGGGCTCATTCCCATAAGCCTGCCCCCACTTCAGATATCAATCACAAGTAGTAGGTTGTCACCTATACTTCTGACCAACTGGCTACAAATCAAAACCTGTACTACCCCCTTCTTTGGTCCAATAAATTTGCTCGAGTGGCTCACAGAATCCAATGAAACGTGTTATTATGGTTTACTGGTTTATTAATCACGGATATAATAAAGAATACAGATCAACAACCAGATGGAGAGAGACATAGGGTGAAGTCCGAAAGGCTCCTGAACACAGGAACTTCTGTTCCTGTGGAATTGAGGTGAACCATTCTTCCAGCACTCAGAGGTATTCGACAACCCAGAAGCTCCCAAACCCCACAGTTCAGAGATGTTTATGGAGGCTTCATCACATAGACAAGATTGATTTGTTGTGAAATTTTCATTATTTTAATAACTTTAGAGGTATAAATGATTGTTGCAAATGGTTAATTTGTGTAGTGGTGAAGAAATCAGGGCTTCAAATGTACTCGTCATTCCCATTAATGTACATTGTACCCAACAGGAAGTTTTTCATTTATTCCCCCACTTTCTATCATTCCTCCTTTGAGTGACCAGTGTGCTTTATGCCATTTTAAGTGTCTTTGCAATGTGTGTTAGCCTAGCTGCCACTTGTAAGTGAGAATATGTGATATTTGATTTTCCATTCCTGCATTACTTTGCTTAGGATAATGGTCTCCAATTCCACTCAAGTTGCTGCAAAAGACATTATTTTGTTTTTACTTACAGCTGAATAATATATATATATATAGTAAATACTATTTACTATTTACTATAATACTAAAATATAATATAATATATATACATTATATATTATATTACATTTTTATTATTCATTGATTACCTGATGGACATTTAGGTTGATTCCACATCTTGGCGTTTGTACATTGTGCCCTTATAAACATGCAGATACAGATGTCTTTCTTATATCACAACCTCTCTTCCTTTGGGTAAATACCAAGTGGTGGAACATTTGGATCAAATGGTAGGTCTATTACCAGTTGTTTGATAAACCTCCATACTGATTTTCACAGAAATTTACCTTCTCACCAACAGTTGAGAAGGTAACATCCACACTATTTTTTTATTTTTTTATTTTTAATAATGAGCAATCTGACTGGTGTAAGGTGGTGTCTCAATATGGTTTGAATATACGTTTCCCTGGTGATTAGTGATGTTGAGCATTTTTTTTTCTTTTTTTTTTAGTTGGAGTCTCACTGTTGCCCAGACTGGAGTGCAGTGGCCTCCCGGCCACCACAGCCTCGACCTGCTGGGCTCCGGCAATCCTTCCGCCTCAGCCTTCCAAGTTGCTGGAACTACAGGTGCGCGCTACCACACTTGGCTAATTTTTTAAAATTTTATTTATTGTAGAGATGAGGTCTCGCCAAGTTGCCCAGGTGGGTCTTGGACCCGCGGGCTCAGGCAATCCACTCACCTCAGCCTCCCAAAGGTGCGGGATTACAGGCTGAGCCACCGAGCCTGGCTTGAGAATATTTTTTACATTTGTTGGCCATTTGTATATCTTCTTTTGAGAAATATCTGTTCATTCATTTGCCCATTTTTTAAGGAGGTTATTTGTTTTTTTCTTGCTGACCTGTTCGAATTCTTTGTAGATTCTAGATGTTAGTCCTTTGTTAGATACTTACATACGCAGTTTGTGAATATTTTCTCTCATACTGCAGGTTGCCTATTTATACTGTTAACTATTTCTTTTGCTGTTCAGAAACCTTTCAGTTTAATTAACTTCTGCTTATTTATTTAAAAATGCAGGCAATTTTTGTTACATACAAGAAAGTAAAACAAAATAAATAAATATACAAGATTTTCTGATCATAGAAAATATTTTAAAAAGCAAATAATTCTCACACTTTTTTAAGCAAGAGGATTCGTATTTACATTGCTTTTTACCTCAATTTTCAATGATTTAGAAGTAGCTATGTTGGAGCCTAGAACATTATCAAGCATTTTTAATTTGTATTTGTGCCTACGTCTGGTAAGACAGGCATCAAACTCAGGGATCGAGCTACTAAGCTGTTACAGAAAAAAAAAATGCACTGATTAATTAACAAGTTAGAATTAAGGTCCAGTGTTTCTTATAGTATATAAGACTAGGATCCAGACAAAAGCTAGTATCGCTGGTATAGCCAAATTTTGAGTGAAAAAGAGGTTGAAAGTGAGGGAGGAGACCACAAACTAGAGGCCATAGGGCGCCAAAACTTCTCTACCTCTGAAGGTGTTAATTTTTTGTCCACGCACGTGTTTTAATAGTCAAGTTACTAATTGCCTTTTCTTGGTCAAACTCTGTTCTAATAAAACCAAAGAAAAGTATTTTTCACTTGGTAACCATGGAATTGGACATCAACACTGAATTATATCTGTATCAAGAGCAACAAGGACAAGTTATAGGGAAGGAGCTTTGCAAATCGACACAGACTGAAGGGGAAATTCAGGATGTTCCAGTGTCCCTTAAGTAGAACAGGAAATTCATGATCTGAGCAGTCTGTCCTCCAACTCATGGCCCACTACCACCTCTGGGTGGGTGGGCTTGATTGTATGTGTGCATGTGTGTTAAAAACTTATATAACATAAAACTCACTCTTTATCCATTTTAAAGTATACAATTCTGGAGCATGTAGTTTATTTACAATGGTGTGCAGCCATCACCACTATCTAATTTCAGAATATTTTCTAGAATAAAAAAGAAAATCCCTTGCACACTAGGCAGTTACAACTGATTTCCCCTCCTAATACCTGACCACTAACATTTTCATATCTACAGATTTTTCTATTCTGGATATTTCATATAAATTGAATCATATAATATATGGCCATTTTTCTCCCCTGGCTTCTTCCATTAACCATGCCATTTCCAAGTTTCAACTTTTCAACTATTTTGTAGCATGTATCAGTGCTTTGTTCCTTTTCCATGACCAAATAATATTCCATCGTATGGCTATACCACAATTTGTTTATTTGCGGATCAATGAACGGTCATTTGCATTATTTCTACTCTTTGGCTCATATGACTACTACTACTATAAACATTAATATGCAAATGTTTGTTTCATTTGAATTCGTGTTTTTAAATTAAACAGATTAGTTTAATTTTCTTAGAAATACCTAGGAATTGAGATGCTGGGTCATGAGGTAATTTGATGTTTAACCTATTAACTGGTCTATTACTTTCACCAACTCTTATTACTTGTCCCAGGCAGCAGCAACTATTGTATTTGCCTTTAAATATTTTTTGATAAATGCCACTAAGAAACCTCTTCAGCTTGGAAAGATTTCTGAATTACACAAAATAAAGACAAGCCCTTTAAGCCAATTCTTGATGAAGCCATCACAGAAATCAAAATAAACAACCATAATTCTTTGAAAATAAGGAAGTTCGGGTGCGGTCGCTCAAGCCTGTAATCTCAGCACCTTGGTAGGCCGAGGAAGGAAAATTGCCTGAGCCCAAGGGTTTGAGACCAACCTGGGCAACTTGGTAAGACCTCATCTCTACAATTAAAAAAAAAAAAAATTAGCTGAGCGTGGCAGCGCACACCTGTAGTTCCAGCTACTTGGAAAGCTCAGGTGGAAGGATAGCCTGGGTCCAGCAGGTCAAGACTGCAGTGGAGGTGAGCGTGCCACTACACTCTAGCCTGGGACAGAGTGAGACTCCAACTCAAAAAAGAAAAGAAAAGCCGGGCTCGGTGGCTCAGCCTGTAATCCTGCGCCTTTGGGAGACTGAGGTGAGTGGATTGCCTGAGCCCGCGGGTTCGAGACACGCCTGGGCAAGCGAGACCTCATCTCTACAATAAATCAAAAAATTAGCCGGGCGTGGTAGCACGCGCCTGTAGTTCCAGCTACTTGGAAGGCTGAGGCAGAAAGATCGCCAGAGCCCAGCGGGTCAAGGTTGCGGTGGCCGGGAGCGGCCACTGCACTCCAGTCTGGGCGACAGAGTGAGACTCCAACTCAAAACAAACAAACAAACAAACAAAAAAGAAAAAGAAAAAAAGAAAAGAAAAGAAGGTGTACTCTGTACCCTTTGGTATTAAGAATGCAGGCTGGTCTCTTCAAGGCACCACCAAGGAGGAGAGGAGGAAAGAGTCTGAAGAAAGTTAAAATGCTACAAAGCTTTTACTGAGATTCAACTATCTTCATGATTAAGCATTCCCCTGGTTGGTGAAGGTTTTGAATAGCTTCCAAAATTCCCCCAAAAGTTGATTCTAACATTTTTTTGCCAGTTTATTAATTGTTTTCTTGTGAGGATACATTTTGGAGTTTCCTACTCTACTGTTTTCACTAACATCAACTACCTGTATATATTTTTATAACTTCCTACTAATCCATAATTTTTGAAATAAAAAGTTTAAAAAAGCCTGGATCTTTATATATGTATATATAATGAATATTGAATAAGCAAAGGGTAATAAGAAATTAAATACTAATAGCTAAGAAATAAGAAATAATTACTATTTAAAAATTACTTATTTTGTATCTTTTCAACAATCAAAATAATAAACTAGAATCATTTTGTCCCTTTACTTTAAAATGTTATAAGATACAGTAGCACAAATGCATTAATTATGTTAATAATGGTGATTAGTTTAATGTGGATTTATTATACTCTTTCCTCAGTATTATGAGACACAAAGTGTCAGTACTATCAGTAGACAAGTATGGCTTCAATTCAAGTGCAGAACTTATAGTATTTCATCTTTGGAGATGATAAAAAGGTAGAGCATACATTTTTAAAGGTAAAAATAGATAAGGCAATTTAAACATGGCAATTAATTCAGCTGCTTATGTTTTGATTTTATTTTATTTTTTTGAGACGGTGTTCTTTCCTATATTTGTTTGAGAACTATTTAAATTGTAGTTGCTCTAAAGAGGCATTTATTTCAAGTATGCAGTAAGTGCTGATTCTGCAATTATTGCTAATTGGAGAATTTCCAAATTGCCTGAATCATTGTGAGCCTCATGATTCTATCATTTTTTTTCTCTTTTATACTTCAGATTTGTGGTATGAAAAATGCAGTAAACTAAAATTAAACTTTCAAATACTTACTATTATTGCTAAACTTTCTGCACTTTACAGAGTGGCTTGTACTAACTCAATAGTGAGATTTTATATTTCAATGATACTTTTCTGTTAGTTAGTTGGAATCATGTCAAGCTTATTTATGGTACTACATTTTGCTACATACACAAACTACATAAACAAACAAAATAGTTTTCACTTTAAAGTGTAAGTTTAAAATACATATTTGAAAATTAAGCCACAATATATATTTTATTACAGAGAAGATATTTGCTTTAGATAGAAACTTCATTTTTATTTTTACAGACCCAATTGTGTTTTTAATACTGTTTTATGTTAATTAAAATAACATTAAAAGAAAATGGCAATAATAACTATTATTCTTTCTCTAACTTCAAGGAGAATCAAATGAGAACAAATGATACAAAGGAGTCAGCTTATGGTTGAGTCACATGGAAAACTGTCTCACTTGAAATTTCCAAGGACAGGGAAACTAAGTCAAAATAGTTGAAGCAAAGATGGGGAATGGTAAAGATTACTGTGTTCTACTTAGAAAATATCTGTGACTTCCTGATTACCACAAATTTGGCTAGCTATATTTTACATAACATATAGCCAGATAGTATGGCTATCTCAAATTCAAAGGCAATCCAATATCTCATGTTAGTACATATCTTTAATTATTTGATACCCGATATTTTTGCAGAATTAAATGTAATTTTGCAATAATTAGATACGTAATTTTAAATATCAATTTCATTTATTCAGAGAATTTTATGAGATATTGAGGGATAGAAAAAAGAATAAGAAATGGTATATCTCATCATACACCTGGAATTTAGTAGAATATTTATATATGAAAATACATACAATTAAAAGTAGAAGTGAAATTTTATAAGTGAGAATGCTATGTTAATTCCACGAGGTGGGATTTTTTTAATACGTTTATTTTGTTTTATCAAAATACTGATTTTCCTTCTATATCCCTAGTGCCTGGCATTTAGTAGACACTCAGTGCATGTTGGTTTAATGAGTGAGGTACCACGGTGGGAACAGTTAATTATCTGCATTTTTATTTTCAATGGATTATTTAATAAAGGTTTTATTTCCCCATTGTTTTGTAAAATTAGATTTTACTCCCAAATAAACTGTGAAGACTGGTCAATAGTAATGGAACAGGAGACATACTCTTGTAATCATAAAACAGGACAAGACGCTAAACCTTAGCAAGGATGAATACAAGAGAAAGTTTTGAATATAACATGCCATCCTTCCACTTTTCCCCTATTACTTACTTATAAAGGTGGTATAGGTATTTTGTGTAACCACAGCTTCTTGCCTTCAACTGACATCTTCTAATGAAGGTTACATTTCTTCCACTTGAAAAATCTATAGCTCCTGCCCAGTGGCACCATTCAATTGCTTGCTGCAATTTGTACCTTCATTTTCTAATGTCTCACACATTTCTAAAGCTACTGTAGTCTGACTCCTCTCATAACTACTTTAGAGTCAATGCTCTTGTCAAGATCACCAAATATTAATAAACCAAAGTAAAAGTTGTGTTGACTTAACTTTTCTCAAGCAAATGTCATTGCACGTATTCCCTTCTATATTTGCTGTATTCGAAGGCACGTTGTTCATGGATTCCCTAAAGGCAGCCTCTCCTTGGGCAACTCGCTTTACATTTGGCACTCTCAGTTTCTCATATACAGGTCCCCTTACCTTGCTTTCCTTGCTTTACCTGAAATATTTTATTTACTTCTTTTATTTTTTTATTTTAAAGATGTGGAGTACAAATCAGGGTTAGGTATACAAATGTTCATTATGCAGGTACCCTTGTTGATGAGGTGTGCCCCCCGCTCCCCTGGCAGTTTTCCACGACTGCCAATCCCTTTCTAATAGTATTATGATAATTGTTCAAGGTTCACTTATGAGTGAGAACATATGATACTCAGTTCTTTTTTTCTGTGATAGATCACTGAGCATGATAGACTCTAAATCCATCCAAGTTGCTGCAAAGGTCTTTCTTTATGGCTGCATAATATTCCATTGTGTATTTGTACCTCGTTTTTTTATCCAGTCCAGCTTTGATGGGCAGTGTGGATGGTTCCAAGTTTTTGCTATTGTGAATAGAGCTGCAACAAACATGCATATGCTGGTATCTTTTGTAGAATGATTTGACTTCCTCTTGGTATACTCCTAATAGAGGGATTGCTGGGTCACATGGAAGGCCAATTTCTAGTTCTTTCAGAAATCGCCACATTGTCTTCCAAAGAGGTTGTTCTAGTTTGCATTCCCGCCAGCAGTGTAGCAGCGTTCCTTTTCCTCTGCATCCTTGTCAGCATCTGTTGTTTGTTTTACTAATGATGGCCATTCTTACAGGGGTTAGGTGGTATCTCAATGTGGTTTTGGTTTGCATTTCTCTGATGATGAGTGAAGCTGAGCACTTTTTCATGTGTCTGTTGGATGCCCTTATATCTTCTTTTGAGAAGTGTCGATTCATATCTTTTGCTTTGGGTCTGTTTGTTTTTTTTCTTTTCAGCAAGTTAAAGCTCCTTGTAGATCCTAGATGCCAGACCTTTGTCAGATATACAGTTGGCAAATATTTTTCCCCATTCTGTGGACTGTCTCCCTGCTCTCTTGATGGCTTCTTTTGCTTTGTAGAAGCTCGTCAGTTTGATGAGGTCCCACCTGTCTATCTTATTTCTTATGGTATGGGCACCTAGGGTTTTGATCAGGAGTTGGCTGCCAGTTTCAATTCCCATAAGGGTGTGTCCTGCATTTTGTGTGATTCTTATAGTTTGAGGCTTTACATTTAGGTCTTTGATTCATTTAGTATTCAGTGTTCACGTATATATCTGTGGCTCCAAAATTCATATTTCCTTTACTCCAGAATCTTAAATCTAACCCCTCATTCATTGTCACTAGTAGATGTGTGACTAAAAAAATAAATAAATAAAAATTTAAATGTGTTGTCAATCAATTTCTATGTAGCTAATCTGCAGGTCATTTTGATTTTATCTTTGCAGTAGATGGTGCCAGCATCCAGGTCATTATCAGAGGCAGAAACAAGGAGCCCTCCCTGACATCTCTCTCTATATCCATATCAAGTCAATCTCTAAATTTTATGTTGCTCAAAACTGTACATTACTTTCATTTTTTATTTTTCCAGCTTTGTTGTATATAAATTGGCAAATTAAAATTATATTTATTTCATGTGTACAATGGAATGTTTTGATATAAGTATAAATTATAAAAGGATTACCAGACTCAAGCTAATTAATATGTCTGTCACCTCATATAGTTACCATAGGGTTTGTGTGTGAACAGTGAGAATATTTAAGATCCATTATTTTAGCAAATTTCAAATATACAGTTCAAAATATTATTAACTATAGTCACCCTGTTACACATTACATCTCCAAGATTTAGTCGCCCTGTATAACGGAAACTTCATATTCTTTGACCCATATCACCTCATTCTCCCGCCCACTAGACCCTGAAAACCACCATTCTGCTCTGTGTTTTTATAAGTTTGAGTTTTCTTAGAATTCACGTAAGCGAGGTCACAGTATTTGTCTTTCTGGGTCTGGATCATTACACTTAACAGAATATCCTCCAGGTTTATCATCCATGTTGTCACAAATGATAATATTTTCTCATTTTTAATGCAGGATAATTTTCTGGTAGTCATGTATGTATGTATATGTGTATATGTACATACATATGCAATGTTTTCATCTATTTATTTTTTAATGATCACTTAGGTTGATTTCATATCTTGACTTTTGTGACTAATGCTGCAATGGACATGGGAATGTAGATATTTCATTTACAGATACTGATTTCATTTACTTTGGATATATATTCAGTAGTGGGATTGCTGAATCATTTGGTAGTTCCGTGTTTAATATTTTAAGAAACACATCCTTACATAATGGATACACCAATTAACATTGCCATCAGCATTATGCAAGAATTACTTTTCCTCCATATCGCACCAACACTTATTACATTTTATCTTTTTGTTAATAACCATTCTGTTAGTTGTCATTAATGTCGCATTGTGGCTTTAGTTTGCATTTCTCTGATTAGTGATGCTCAGCATTTTCTCATATACCCATTGGCTATATGTAGGTCTTCTTTTGAAAAGTGTGTTGAATATTAAATTCCATCAAATGTATGATTTGCAAATAGTTTCTGCAATGACATAGATTGTCTCTTCACTATGATGTTTCTGTTGCTGTGCAGAAAACGTTTATTTTGATGTAATCTCATTTGTCTATGTTTGCTGTTTTTGCCTGTGCTTTCATCATAGCTAAAAAGCGTTGCCCAAATCAATGTTGTTAAGTTTTTTTTCATAAGTTCTAGTCCAGATGTTTTATAATTTTAGGTCTTATGATAAGGTCTATAATTCATTTTGAGTTGATATTTGCAAATATAATACTATTTTTTTTACATGTGGATATTCAGTTTTTCCAGCATGATTTATTGAAGAGGCTATAATTTTCCCATTTTATGTTCCTGGTACCCTTGTTGAACATCAGTTAATCATAAATGTGAGTTTATTTTTAAGCTCTCTATTTTGTTCCATTAGTCTATATGTCTGTTTTTATGGTAACACCATATTGTTTCAATTAACTTAGTTTTGTAGTATATTTTAAAATCAAGTTGTATGATGTCTCTAGCTTATTTTATCTTATTTTACTTTTGCCATTCTTATTGTTTTAAATATGTAGGTTTTGTGGTTCCATGTGACTTTTAAGATTTTTTTTCCTTTGAAAAACACCGTTTCATCAACAAGGATACCTGCATAATGAACAATTGTATACCTTACTCTGAATTGTACCCCACATATTTAAAATAAAAAATTTAAAAAAGAAAAAGACCCCTGAAGTTTTAATAGGGTTTACATTGAATCTGTTGATTGTTCCGGTTAATATGAACACTTTGACAATATTAATTCTTTTGATTTATGAATAGAAGATACATTTGCATTTATTGTTATCTTCTTAATTTTTCCCATCAATGTCATAATTTTCAGTGTACAGATTTTTCACCTTCTTTTATTCAATTTATTCTTAAGTATTTTATTCTTTTTGATACAATTGTATATGAGATTGTTTTCTTAATTTCTTTTTCAGATACTTGATTTTTATTGCACAGAAACACAATTAAATTTTCTATGTTGATGTTGTATTCTGCAACTTCATTGAATTTGTGTGTTAGTTCTAACAGTTTTTTGGTGGAGTCAGGAGGATTTTTTCTCTATAACATTTTGTTGTCTGCAAACAGAAACAATTTTACTCTTTCTTTTCCATTTGGGATGCTTTGTATTTCCTTGTCTTGTCTAATTCCTTTGGCTAGGACTTTCAGGAAAATATTGAACAGAAGTAGCAAGTATAGACATTTTAATCTTCTTCCTAATCTTTCAATTATCACTATTGGGTATGATGTTAGCTATGAACTTGTGTTAAGGTACATTTCTCCTATGATGATTTGTTGAGAACTTTTATCATAAAAGGATGCCAAATTTTGTCAAATCCTTTTCTGCAACTATTGAGATGATCATGTGATTTTTGTCCTTCATTCTATTAATGTAGAATATCCTAATTATTAATATGTATATATTGAACCATCCTTGCACATCAAGGATAAATCACATTTGATTGTGGTGTGTGAAGCTTTAAAATGCAGTTAAATTAATTTTGCTAGTAATCTGTTAAAAATGTTTCCATGTTCATCAGAAATATTAGCCTGTAATTTTTAAAACAATTTTTCTGTGTGGTTTTGATATCAGGGCAATACTTTTATTTACTATTCTTCAAAGACTTTGAAAAAGTTAGATACTATTTCTTCATTACATGTTTGGTAGACTTCATCAGTAAGGCCATAAGATCCTGGAGGTGGAGGGACAGTGGCTAGGCAGGGCAAGAAGGTGGGGCTGGGGATTCGCATAGCTGAGCTTCTACCCTAGGATTAAACTTCTTTCTGGTTTTACTTTTGGTACTAGTACCTTTGTCTCCTGGTCAAACTCATTGTCCATTTTTGATTTTATTTACTTATGTCTTCTCTCTTTTTGTTTTAGTCTATCTAAAGGTTTGTCAATTTTGTTTATCTCTTCAAAAAACCTGATATTAGTTTTGCTAACCTTGTATGTTGATTTTCTAGTCTTTATTTCATTTGCTTCTGCTCTAATTAATTTTCTTCCTTCTGACAACATTGCACTAAGTTTATTTTTTAGTTTTTAGTTTTTTGAGTTATAAAGTTAGGTTATTTACTTGAGATCTTTTTTTTTTTTTTTTTTAGAATGCAGGATTTATTGAGAGGACAGGAAAGCTCCCATAGTGGGAGGGGATCCAAAGGGATTGCCCGAGATCTTTTTAATGTAGGCATTTATAGCTGTAAGCTTTCTTCTTAGAACTACATTTGCTGCCTCTTATAACTTTTGGTATGTTGTGTTTCCTCTTTTAATTTTCTCAAGTAATTTTTGGATTTCCTATTTATATATTATCTGATCTATTAATTGTTTAAGAATGTTTCATTTTTCTTCTACATATCTGTAAATTGTTCAATTTTTCATTTTTATTGCTAAAATTCCCCTTAAGAGCAATATTGTTTTTCAGAAGAATAATTTCTCACATGTTCTTACTGGACTCCATGTCTCTATAATACTTTTTCTGTTTACATGTGTCAATATTTTTCTATTCTTTCAAGGATAAAAATTTACACTTCTATAAGTTCTATAATAATCAGGTCTTGACGTGCGTTGTCTCTAGTCATGTTCTACTTTGTACACTATGGTCTGGTCACAACCAGTCCCTTTTATCTCTTCATTGTTCTGTCTTTCCCATATATACTCACTACACCTCTTCTTGGGATGGCCATTTGATGTGCTTCTCTGATCCCTTTTAACTTGGATAAATTACTATCATTCTGGTCATAATGTCAACTTGTTATTTCCTAGTAACTCTTTTGATACTCTCAGTTTACCATTTGGGTATCAGCACCTGCTTAGTCCATACCATAGCATCTATCACCATGTGTTTTGATTGTTGCCTAAAGGCATATTCTGCTAAAGATATGTGCTAAAAACACAAGAAAGACAATGTCTATCCTGAATTAATTACTCATATAATGCCTAGAACAGAAGGTAGTGCAACAAACACTTGTTGAACAGGTGACTGCTATAGTGATAAATACATGAATAAATTAAATATATTTTATTTCATTTGTACAGGATGAAATAAATTATACATGTATGTCTATACATATAATTAGTGTAAAAAGTACTATACTGATTTATTTATTTTTAAAATTGAAAACCTTACATCTCTGTGCTATTTCGCTAGGTGTTATAGATAAAATAACAAAGGAAAGACAGGAAATTAATTTATTCCACGATTATGAGCATCATTTATTAAATGCTGGTCAACAATATGCTTATGAAACAGTATCTTTCACTTTTGTGTACATTAGGAAAAAAAATCTACTTTCTGTTACTGACAACTTTTTTTTTCTTAAAACCAGTCTTGAAGCTTGAAACAGCCCTTATTGTTATTTCCCACCAAAAATATACACTGTGAATGTTGGTGTGGAATAAATATATTAATGAAGTTTTTTTTTTCAGAAGACAGAGAAAAAGGGTTTATTTCACACAACACAGAGCATTGAGTCCAAAATATTACCACTCATATTTCTTGACTATCTTCTAGATTTAATTTTTTTCTTCCTTTGAGTATTTAATATTTTCTTGCTTATATTTTCTTATCAGAACAATTTTCCTCTGTATAAGTTCATTTAGGGATAGACTGCTGAATTTTCTCATCACGCTTATTTAACATGTTAACAGAAAGTACTTACCAAGTATTTACAAAGGCTGATATATCTACTGCCACTGCCTAATATCCAGTCTATGAAAAACAGAGATCATTATTGAGCTGTTAATATAGCACTATCCCCAGAAAAGAACACCAAAGCATTTGCTGGAATTTTGATTACATTGAATCTCTTCTGCCCTACGAGGGAAAATGCATCATCCTGACTAGAATCAACAAATATCCTGGTTAAGTCTGCTTCTACTACCCACAGTGCCTTAGGATTTACTGCATAACATTTCATCTTCTCCCTTAGCTCAGGCCTTTTTTCCCTTGTTTCTCATATCCTTTGTTTCCAAAGAATACTTCTCCATGAACTTCCTGTAATTTAATTCTCAGATCAGAGTGTGTTTTTCACGTTACACAAACTATGTTGGTTGATACTCACCTATTGTTACCGAAGAATACGCCTAAATTAGATTTTTAGTTTTTCTACCAAGTCAGGTTATGATTTGTCCTGAAGGACTTCAGAATGGGAGTATAGAGACTTTCTCAGGTCAGATTTTAGTTCGATTTAACAAGTGCAATCAGATTAAACTTCCTGTAATTTAATTTTCAGATCAGAGTGTGTTTTTCACGTTACACAAACTATATTGGACTATATGTTGGTATTGACTATAAGATACCATATTGTTAATTTAAAAATGAGTCATAAAATACTTTTGTGGTTACATGGAAATTTCCTGGAATATAAGTGCCATTATATATAAGAAAGGTACATCATAAATAAACTTCTAGGGAATATTATACAATACAGTCTACAGTGGGGCTGATAGGAAAGGTTGAGGAAAAAAACGTTGAAAATACATAGATTTAGCACAATCCATTGAGCCAAAAATTATTGCTTTAAAGACAATGCTATTGTAATATTAGAAAGGAATTACAGAAAGATGATACCAACATTAAAGTAAAAAACATTAGCTTTTAAAAAAAATTCAGCTATGTCACAAGCCACTCTATGGAGCATGATATTCAGCAATTCCTAGTTTACAATTTTAAAAATTCAAACTATTTGTGATCAGATATTTTAATCTGATTGTACTTGTTAAACTAAAATCTGACCTGAGGAAGCCTTCATACACCCATTCTGAAATCCCTAGGGACAAACCATAACCTAACTAGTAGGTAGGAAGACTAAAAATCTAATTTAGGAGTATTCTTCTGTAACAACAGGTGTGTCTCAATCAATTACAGTGGCTACACTTCAACCACTCACCAGGCAGTCAACTATTCAAACTGTGCTCAGAGAAGGTAAAGGCTAAGATATAACCAACCCAGTGGTTTCTGTACTTCATTTTTGCTCTCAATACTAGGTCACTTTCCTTTTTTTGTCTATAAATTTGCTCCAACCACGCAACATTCCTGGAGTCTCTTTGAATTTACTGTGATTCTGGAGGCTACTTGATTCACAAATCCTTTTTTGTTTGTTTTTTCCTATTCAATTAAATTCTGTTAATTTGCCTAAAGTTTTTTTTTTTTAACATAGTGCAGATTGAAAATCCAAGATGATGTTTCAAATCAGATGAAACTAAGACATGTGTATGCATTATCTTAATATATAGAATGCATTATCCTACATTGCAAAGTAGTTATTTCAATCTCAGTTTTAAAGAAAGTAAACAACTTTAGAAAGTGTATAGAACTTTTTCAGTGTCAAGTAACTGAAAATGTCTCAGTCGGAATTCAAACCCTGTCTTCAGAGCCCAACTTAACATAAACAAGGTAAACAAGCCATGTAATCACCTGACTAATTCAGCAAAATGGAATGTGATAAGACGTATAAAGTAGAGTCAGAACAAAGGAGTATGAGAACAAAGACTATTGTTCCCCTCAGACTGGTAGTTGAAGGGTGCGAGCACTAAAAACTTAAAACTTTTGATTGAGAAATTTATCATAGAGAAGAAAGCCTATGAATATGCATGCTCACACATAGATAAAATGCTCCATCTTAATCCAGTTTACTATAAATCCTGTTTTTACATTAATATCAACTTTGGCTGGGTGGAATATGCTAGCCTGAAAAGTCAAATGAGTTAATCAGCTTGATTTTGGGGGCAGCTGGAAAATTGGTTTCTCATGACAGATCTATAAAACTAGTACAGTCTCAAAATGAAATTCTGTGGTTGAAAGTGTTACAAGAAAACCAACCATTAACCTATTTTCTTTTTCATGTTTTTCTCTCCCCCCCCTTTAATAAGGTAAGCAGACACCTTGATTTCTACAGGCTCAGGAAGTTTGCAGCGAGCTTTCTTGCCTTTGGCTATCAGAAAACAAGATAGAATATATAAAGAGAGGGACATTTGAGCCCTTACAGTGTTCCTAATAATTGAAAGACTATACACAGGTCAGGAGTATCAGAATATTGGAGACTGCTTCTTCCAGAGGCTTCAGGATTTGGAAGACCACAAAGGAAATACCAGTATGGTATGCCAGGACATCTGGTTGCAGCCTGGGATTTCCAGCATACCTCATCTGAGATCCTCGGCTTCCATGTGACACCTTAGCAGGAGAATGGCAGCTCTGATGTTACTAGCAGGCTGGGACAAAAGGAGACCTAGCAACAATCAATGTCAACAGAGCTCAGTCGCTAAGATACCCACAACACCTTGGCCCCAAATAAGACCCCAAAGCTTAATCACACCTCAAGACTAGAATAGGGGGATACAGTTCAACTAGTAAATTCAATTTTCATCTATTTTTTTTGAAATTGTGTTCAAAGTGAAAAAAAATAATTTATAAAAAACAAAACATGTCATAATAAGAAAAGTTCTTTACAGATACACTAATATAACTAAACAATGAATATTACATTTCTATTTCTAAATCTAATAAAATAAGAATAAAAGTTGATTTTATAATTCTCGTGTTTTATATTTAAAGCTATGTTTTATAGAATTTTTATAAGATTTACACAATGGAAATCCTTCTCAATACGTGAAAAACTTCTCTAGTTAATTGCAAGTAATTTTACAGTTTATTACTTTTCAGTGTACATTTTCAGTGTATTATGGCCACTTATTTTCTGCAATTAAAATTTGTTAATTAGCAGTGAAACCTAATCCCCCATTCATAAAATGTGTCCTCTAACACATTAATTCCTTTTGTAGATGAGAACTCAACACAAAAAAATGCCTTTCTTGATCCTGAACTCACAATGTAGCTATGAGTTTCTCTACTTAAATTGAAAGCAAACTGATTACACATGAAAAAATATCCCACCTGACCTCTTAAGTAGATATAATGTTTTTTTTTTTCTTGTTCAGTTAATTTAGATGTAACTCATGTCAGGGAGAATGGTATTTAGTGTTTTGTTTATGCCTTAATGATGCATTTCCATAAAGCTGTTTACAAAAAAGAAATCTGCTTTAGAACTAAAAATTAAAGATTGTTATTTGAAAAAGAAGTAAATTTTGAAACAATGATTAGTAAAGCCTTCGATATTGAATAACAAATTTAAAAAATAAAATTTCCATTATTCCTTAAAATAATAAGGTAAAAATCCTCAAAAATATTAACATATTACCTCAGTTATGTGATAATACACTTCTAATCCTGTAGAGTCAATGAACTTTAGTATTTTCTCATGTCTCTTTCTTAGACGAGTGAAGGAGGAATGAGCCACTCTGGATTCCACAAATGTCCCTTAATAATTTTGTGGTCCTTTGAAAAATTGTCTTCATATTTAAATTTTTAGTGGGCTTTTTAAAATGACAGTTTAGGGTTCAAAGGAAAATGGAGTAGAAAGAACCGAGAGGTTTTCCCTCATCGTACATATCTAGATTCTCTCCCATTGTCAAGTTCCACACCAGTAAAGTACATTTGTTGAAATCAGTGAACCTATATTGACACATCATTATTACCAAAAGTTCAAAGTTTACACTAGAGTTCAGTCTTGGTGTAGTACATTCCACAGGTGCTGAGAAATGGATAATAACATGTGTAATTATTATAGCAGCACATTGAATAGTTTTACAACTTTGAAGATCTCTCTTCTGCTTTCTCGTTTCTGTCTATCCCCAAGTCTTTGGAAACCTCTGAGCTTTTTTTCTATGTCTATAATTTTGAATTTTCCTGAAGATCATGTAGTTGGAAATATCCAGCATATAGCCCTCTTATAATTGACTTCTTACACTTAGCAATATGCATTTAAGCTTCCTCTGTGTCTTTCCATCATTTGATAGCTCTTTGCTGTTTAGCACTTCATAATATTCTATTGTCTGGATGCACTAGAGTTTATTTATCTGTTCACTTAATAAAGGACATCTTAGTTGCTTCCGTGTTTGGGCAATTATGAATAAAGCTGTGATAAACATTTGTGCACAGGTTTTGTGTAGGCATAAGTTTTCTACTCCTTGGGCAAATGTAAAGGAGCATTGGGTATTATTATATGTAGTGGTATTTGATTATTGTTTTAATTCACTACTCCCTGATGATAAATAATATTGAAAGGATATGAGCATCTTTTCATATGCTTATTTTTCATCTGCATATCTTCTTGGTGAAGTGTCTGCTCAGGTCTTTGGCACATTTTTAAAATCGGGGTTTTTTTTCACTTTGTTTAGATTTAAGTGCTCTTTGTATACTTTGGATAACAGTCCTTTATCAGACATGTTTATGCAATTATTTTCTTCTAATCTACTGTTTGCCTTTCCTCTTGGCAGTGTGTTTCAAAGAGCAAAAGTTTTTAGTTTTAATAAAGTTCAGTTGTCAATTACTTCTTTCATGGATCCCAATTTTGGTGTTAGAGCTAAAAATTGTCATTATATTCCACATTATTTAGATATTATCCATTTATCTTCTAGGAGTTTTATACTTTTTCATTTTGCAATTTGCAAAATCCATTTAGAGTTAATATTTTATGAAATGTATAGTCTGTATCTATGTTCCTTCTTTTCTTTTGGTTTTTTGTGAGGACATTCAATTATTGAAAATGCTAGTTCTTGTCCATTATATTACTTATGCTCCTTTGTCAAAGATCAGTTGATTATACTGATTTGGATTTACTTTTAACCTCATTCATCTTTTTAGTTTAACTATATGTCCATTATTTTTAACTATATGTCCACTCTTAAAATTACTGTAGCTTTGTGGTATGCTTGGAAGTCAGGTAGTGTCATTTCTCCAACTATGTTCTCCTTTAAATATTGTGTTGGTGTCTGCTGCTTTTCTCTGTCTCTATTAACTTTGAAATCTGTTTGTTATTATCCACAAAACAAATTTATTTGAATTATGTTAAATCTAAAAAACAAATGGGAAAAAACTGACATATTAACAATGTTGAGTCTTTCTATCCATGAACATAAACGATTTCTCCATTTATTTAGTCTTACTTTGATTTCTTTCATCAGAGTTTTGTAATTTTCTTCATATAGAAATTGTAAATATTTTGTTAGATTTATACCTATTTCATTTTTGTAGGGTGCTATCATAAATGGTTGTATGTTTTTAATTTCAAATTTGTCTTGTTTATTGCTGTTATATAGTAAAACAATTGAATTTAATTTTTATTGTAAAAAATGATATTATTAAATATAGTGTCTTAACCATTTTTTGGTGTGTAGTTCAATAGAGTTAAGTATCCTAACATTATTATGTAAAAGATTGCTAAAAGGTTTTCATCTTACAAAATTGAAACTTTATACACACTAAACACTCCAACATCCCCTCTGTCTTCCTGACAACCCCATTCTATTCCGTGTCTCTATAATTTTTACTGTATTCAGCACTTTGCATGTGTGGAATCATACAGTATTTGACTTTTTGTGACTAGTTTATTTCACTTAGTGTAATGTTCTTGAGGCTCATCTATGTTGTAGTATGTGATAGAATTTTGTTCTTTTTTAAGTCTGAAAAATATAATATTGCATGTACATATCACATTTTCTTTATCCATTTATCTGTCAGTGAACATTTGGGTTGTTTCCACCTCTAGGTTATTGTGAATAATGCTAAGATGAACATGCATGTGCAAGCATCTCTTTGAGATTCTGCTTTAAATATTTTGAATATATGTCCAGAAGTGAGAATGCAAGATCTTATGTAAATTCTATTTTACATTTTTAAAGAAAATCCCATACCGTTTTTCATAGTGCCTATATTATTTTAAATTCCCACCAATAGCAGCTTTTTATAGTTTTAAGTTTTTTCTACATTTTAAATTATATCACCTGTAAACAGACATAATTTTAATTTTAATTTTACAACTTGGATATCTTTTATTTTTCTTGTCTACTTGCTCTCACTAGGATTACTCATTTGCAGAGGTTTTTTGTTTTTTTTCCATGAATGATGTAAATTTTGTCAAGTGCTTTTCCTGCATACATTGATATGATAAATATGATTTTCCTCCCTCCTTTGTCCTGTTGATATGATAGATTACATTACACTGATTTTCAAAGGCTGAACTATCCTTGCATACCATCTGGCCATGGTATATAATTCTTTTCATATATTATTGCATTTGACTTACTAATATTTTGTTGAGGATTTTGCAACTATGTTTACAAGAGATATTTGTCTGCCTTTTTCTTTTTTTATTGTATGCTTGCCTATTTTGATATTAGGGTGATTATGTCTTCATAGAATAGGTTAGAAATTATTCACCTTGCTTCTATTTTCTGGAAAAGATTGCAGATAATCGGTGTAAATTATTTCTTAAACGTTTGGTTGAATTCACCTGTGAACCCATATGGGCTTGGTGTATTTGGTTTTGAAAGGTCATTATTTGTTGGTCATTTCTTTAATAGACACAGGTATATCCATGGTGTCTATTTCTTGTGTGAATTTTGGAAGGTTGTATCTTTCAAAAAATTAGTCTCTGTCATCTAGGTTATCAAATTTGTGGGCATGGTTATTCATAACATTCTATAGGAATGTCTCCTCTTTCATTTATGATATTTGTCTTCTTTCTCTTTTTTATTCTTTGGTAGATCTTCCAGAAGCTTATTGACTTTCTTTTATCTTTTTATTGAGCAAGATTTTAGCTCTACCGGTTTTTCCTATTTTTTCCTATTTTCAATTTTACTGAATCCTGATCTCATTTGTATTATTTCTTTTCTTCTGCTTGCTTTGAATTTAATTTACCCTCTGTTTTCCAGTTCTCTGAAGTGAAAGCTTAGGTTACTGATTTTAGATCATTATTCTTTTTCATAAATAAATTCAATGCTATAAACCTTCTAAGTATGCTTTTGCTACATCCTGCAGATTTTGATGTTGTGTCTTCCTTTTGATTTAATTCAAAATATATTTTTAACTTTTCCTAATATTTCTTCTTTTTTACTCATATTTAGCAGTGGGCTGCTTAATTTCTAAGTATTTTGAAAGTTTTCAACTATCTTTCTAATTGATTTCTAGTGTAATTCCATTGTGGTTTCAAAGTAGATATTGTATAATTTATATTCTTTAATTTTTTTTTTTTTTTTTTTTTTGAGTTAGAGTCTCACTCCGTCACCCAGACTTGAGTGCAGTGGCCGCTCCCGGCCACCGCTCCCGGCCACCGCAGCCTCGACCTGCTGGGCTCCGGAGATCCTTCTGCCTCAGCCTTCCAAGTAGTTGGAACTACAGGCCTGCGTTACCACACCTGGCTAATTTTTTTATTTATTGTAGAGATAAGGTCTCTCCAAGTTTCCCAGGTGGGTCTCGAACCTGTGGGCTCAGGCAATCCACTCACTATTCTTTTAATTTTATTAAAGCTTTTTTGTTCCAGAATATGGTCTATTTGGATGAATATTTTATGTGAGATTGAGAATAATACATATTCTGCTGTTGATAAATGAAGTAATTTATAGACATCAATTATACCTAGTGGATTTATAATGCTATTGAGTTGAACTTTGTCATTATGGATTGTCTGCCTATATTGAACCTTTTGTAGATGTCTCACAATTCTTGGATATTTTATTGTTTTTTAACTTGTTTTTCTTTTTAGTTTTGGAAGCTTCTATTGACATATCCTTAAGCTCAGAGATTCTTTCCTCAATCATGTCCAGTCTAGTCAACTAATGAGTCTATCAAGGACACTCCTTATTTCTGTTACTGTGGGGTTTTTTAATCTTTAACATTAAAAAAAATGTTTTCTTAAACTTTCAGTCTCTCTGCTTGCATTATTTATTTATTCTTGCATGCTGTCTACTTTGTACATTAGAGCCTTTGGCATAATGATTATAGTATTTTAAAATTAATGGCCTGATATTTCCAACATGTCTGCCAAATTTGAGTCTTGTCATGATGTTTGCTTTGTCTCTTTAAACTGTGTTTTAGCATGTCTTGAAAATTCTGTTTTGAAGTAGTGGGGGAGAGAAACAGACAAGAAAATGGCAGCAAATGGGTTTTTAGGGATGTAGTGACAAGGTAGTGGCTTACTATTATATAATGCTATGGTTAAGCTACAATATTTCAGTGCACCAAGTGTCCTTGGATTGTGAAGTTCACAAGTGCTTCTCAGCATCTTCCCCCCATGTCCCTCCGCCAAAGTAGAAAAAAAAGGTTGAGCAGAGATTGGGTTGTGTATTTCCCTTTTTCCACTTGGAAGGCTGAAACATGTTAGAATTGATTATTTCTCTTCCCCATGTGAATTATACAGAGGAATTTGGACATTTCAGCTCCCCAGGTCAATTAGATTCTGATAAAACACCAGTAGCCTAAATTCTGGTAAAATCTGATCTCCTGAGGTCAGACCTTGTCGAGAGCAGAAAGTACAGGGGTATTTGAGAATGACTTTTCTTCTCCCCACTTCTGAAAGCACAAGACAATTTTTCTCACATATTCTCTTAAAAATCCTTGTAAAGAACTCTAGGAACTAAAACTCACAAAAAATGTGAGGGCTCCACTATGACTGGGTCCCCATAGAGTTTTTAACTCTCTGACTTGTGCAAACTAAGTCTGCAGCCACTCATCGATTACAGTTCAGTTTGTCCTAGTATGTCACTGGTTCCTAAGGAAGTTTCTGCTTTTTGGACATCATCTCTGGTAAGTTGTGATTTTCTGCATCCACCTGTCTGTCTCGCCAATTTGGGGGTTAGTGGTCTGCCCTATGACCTCTCTTCTATGAGAGATCTAAGAATTGTTGATTTTTCAGTTGGCTAATTTTTTTCTTGTTAAAATAAAGACTTTCAAATTCCTTACCTGTTAGACTGGGAACTAGAAGTCTATACTGTTGTTTGAAAGGAAAAAAAATCCTCATATTCATGTAGGACAGTAGAACTTTTTGAAAATCAATTCTGGATTCAGTTTTACAGTATACCATTGTCTGCTCTCAACTCAGGCTAGCATCCTTTTATTTATCTGGTGTTCTTTTCCATTTCCATAACTTCCACAAATAAAGATCCCTTGTCTTTTCTGGGTTCTATTACCATTCATCACCTCTTCACTTTCTAAATAAAGACAGCAGACTTCAGTGGTCTGTTTAAATATTAATTTTTCCAATCTTCGAGCCAGGTCAGATTCTGATGCATCCTACTCTCTCTGCCATTTTAAAAGATATCCAAAATTGCTCTTGAATTGCTAAAAATTTCAGCTTCAAAGAGTTTTTCTTTAACAATAGCCAATTTTTCTGAGTAAGGGCAGATAGCACAAATCTTTGAAATTGAAGAGATGACATGCATACTTTATAGTGTTTTGCCACAACTCTCAAACTCATCTTCATTGTCTACACATGACAGGCTTATACCTTGAAAAGATGTCCACAAACTTGTACATTTATTTCGCTCTGCTTTTACACTAAAATATTTGAATCAAGTTTATTTCTTTATGAATTTCCTTATATCTTAAGAAGAGGTCCTTAAAGAAGGCATTACTCCATTACTCACCAGATCTTCTTTAAACTGGAGTCACTTTTTTCCATTTAATAATACTATTATTATTATTGTTGCTGTTGTTATTATCTGTTTAGTTGGAGTCTCATTTTGTTACCCAGGCTGGAATGTGGTGACCTGATCACGGCTCACCATAATCTCAACTTTCTGGGCTCAGGAGATACTTCTGACATGCGTGTTGAATGTCATCAGGCTAATTTTTTAATTTTTTTGTAGAAACGAGGTCTCTCTATGTTGCTCCAGCTGGTCTTGAACTCCTGGGCTCAAGAAATCCTCCGCCTTGGCCTCCCAAAGTACGGGGATTACAAATGTGAGCCACCGTGCCTGGATATTCCATTTTGATCTGAACTACATATTCTAACATTAATAAAAGAACAATTACTCTCTCCTACTTTGCTAAGGCCTCGCCTACAGAATTTCTGGATGATTTGCTGGTATTTGTTTACATGCTTTTCTCTCTCAGTAAATTTTGAATTGCAGAACAAATAGCAGGCACCACTTCCTATTTATTTTTATCTTCATGGTGGCTGGCATATTGTTTAATGAATGACTTCAATAACACTTACTTTTGTGCCTTTGGGCGAGATACTTAATCATATTGAACCTCAGCTTCCTTCCTCACTGTAGACTAAGGACAAAAAATGTCTCCTTGGGTTACCTCACAGAGTTTAAGAATTAAATACAACAAAAATTACAGAGAGACACTTTGTGAATTGTAAAATATACAGCTGAGAGTGGTATAAGAATGAAAGAAGCATGTAAATAGATTCAAACAACCTGTCCTGTTATTGCTACTTTGTCAGTAGAACAATTTGCTAATTAAACTACCAAAAACATAAATATCCACTATTAAGCTACAATGAAAAATTAAATTACCATATAGCAGGTAGATATATTATGAGTTCATTATTTTACATTGTGTGCACTTAATAGAATATATGGAAAGATGCTAAGTGTCAATGTACTTTCAGATGAATTTTTCTATTTATTACATTTTTGTACATTTTGTTTTTTGACAGTGAGCATTTATTATTTTCACAAATACAGAAGGGTAAGTTCCACAGTAGAAAAATTCAGGAAAAAGGTTGTATCCCTTGGATGCTTCCCTTTCTCACCTCTCATTCATCAAAACTCTGTATGGAGCTGGGTATGTGGCTCACACCTGTAATTCCAGTACTTTGGGAGGTGAAGGCGAGAGGATTGCCTGAGCCCATGGGTTTGAGACCAGCCTGGGCAATTTGGTGAGACCTTGTCTCTACAATAAATCAAAAAAATTAGCCAGGTGTGGTGGCGCGGGCCTGTAGCTCCAGCTGTTTGGAAGACTGAGGTGGAAGGATCACTTGAGCCCAGCAGGTCGAGACTGCGATGGCCTTGAGAATGCCACTGCACTCCAGCCTGGGAACTCTGACTCAGAAAAAACCTCAAAACACCAAAAAACACCAAAAAACTCTGAATGGCACCTGGGCCCCCAATTTTTTATGAAATGTTACTGTAAAGATGCCAATGGCTGCTTACTTGCCAAATGCAATATATTCTTTTAAACTGTTTAAGCACATCAAACAACCTTCTTCTCTCCCTTGGTCTCAGGAACGTCCTTTTCTTCTTGTGTCATTTTGCTTGCCCAAGTGATCATTCAATTGCTCTTTCTTTAGCTGATTTAACTTCCTTGGCTCTTGTTAAAAGATAAATTTCAAATAATGATAAAAACATAGCTCTAAAGCAGATGTAAAAATAAACACATTTTAATGATCTAGAGTGGTTACCAGACACATGCTATAGCTGGTTCAAAAGAGGATTTAAAAATAGACACATTTGTAGATTTAAATGTTGAAATGGATATGTAAATAGTGGCACAACTGGTTTTAATATAGGGTGGAAACCAATATTATTGAACTTCTCCTAGACAATCAGCATTTACATGTCTGTTAGTGACCTACATTTACAGAGTTGTAAAATAACTCAGTCAATCAAAAGCTAGAATTAAATAGCACCTAGAAAGCTATGTTGTGTGTAGACAATGGCCGCTGTGTGTAGTTTTCTATTGAAACATTTTTTTCTACAGTCTCTCCTTAAATAGCATTGATTTCCTAAATTCTGATCATTTATTTTCTCATTCTACATATACCCTTCTGCTCATTTATATTTAATTTAGATATGTTGACAAGTTGCACAATATTTTTTTAGAAGCATGTAAGGATTGGTTTGGTGGCCATTCAACTTCTTATGTTGACTTTAATTACAGTAACAAGGTTTTATACTTGCATGGCAATTTTTATGGTTTGAAATCCTGTAACATCCTCTCCCTTGTTTAGTACTTACATAAACTGACACCCTAATTTAATTAATTATGACTACTTAATTATAATAAGGTATAAATTAATAAATAAGCATTTTGCAAATTAGAAAACCCATTTTACAGGTTAATATGTTTGTTAAAAATATTATGTGACTTATGCAAGATATTAGTGGCATACTGGGGTTTGGAAATTAGATATCACTTTTTGCATATTTTATTTCCCAGTATTTCAGAATAAAAATTTAGTGGGATGGGACTGTATGTATTTTTTAAAAAATCTTTCCAGACTATCCTAATGTGATCAGCAGATATGGCCGAAAGCTACTTCTCATATAGACTTCAGAATTGAGAGGTTAGGATATTCCTATCAAGTGAACTATTTATTGGTAATTCATTTCTTCATAATTGTTTTTTGCAGCATGGCACACAGACATAAAGAAATACTGTAATTCAAAGGACAACAATGCAGCTATTTTATTGGGAAATTTGAATAAGTGAAATAAGCCAGGCACAGGAAGCCAGATACCTTATTATCTCACTTACAGGAGGAATCTAAAACAGTTGGACACATATAGGCAGAAGGTAGAATGGTGACAATCAGGGGATGCAGTTAGGGTACTGAAAATATGTTGGTAAAGTGATGCAAAATTGGAGTTACACAGGAACATTGCATTCAATAGATGTATTGTACAACATACTGGCTATAGTTAATAACAATGTATTATTGCATTCTTGAAAACTGGTGAGACTAGGTTGTAAATATTCTTACCAAAAAAAAAAAAAAAGATAAGTGAGGTAATGTATATGTTAATTAACTCAATTTAGCCATTCCACAATGTATACATATTTCAAAACAATGTGTTATACATAACAAATATATCCAATTATATTTATCATTTAAAGATAAGTAAATTTACTATTATAAAAACTATGCCCTTATAGTTGAGGGAGAAAACTATTATTTTGCATCTGTGATTTATAGCAATACAATGCAAATGTCTCCATGTCTGTATTTTACAATACAGTATGAAATCATACACCTATTATAATGAACCTTCTCAATTATCATGAATCATCTATATTCTTCACATCTGTAATAAGGTGGTCTTCTGATGGTAACCATTAGTCCCACAAATTGGTCTATTTAAATAGCATTTAATCAAGAAGAATCAGTGCCAGAAAGATAAACCTTTTGCATATGTAATAAAAAAAATAAGATTATTGTTCATTTGGTCTCCATTATTCTGAATAGCCACCATAAATAAGATACGTGTGCTCTGATTTGTCATTTCAATTGTTTAGCACATTAATCTTGAAAACCCCACTATTACCTTTATTGCAGAGTAAAGGAATTTTTGAATAATATGTGACTTATGTCCAGTTGCTGTTAGAAAGTGTGTTGTATGCAAATGCACGTGCATATTTTGTTTTATCTTTTTTTTTTTTGAGTTGGCGTCTCACTCCTCGCCCAGACTGGAGTGCGGTGGCCGCTCCCGGCCACCACAGCCTCGACCTGCTGGGCTCTGGCGATCCTTCCACCTCAGCCTTCCGAGTAGCCGGAACTACAGGCGTGCGCTACCACGCCCGGCTGATTTTGTTTTATCTTTTGACAACGTAAAAGTACACTAATATTTAAGACAAGAGCAACATTCTCCTTTCACATTTTCTAGACATGTAAAATCATAATCTCTATTTTTGAAGATGGTGGTATCAGAATGCAGGGTTCACCTTCTGAAAAGTTATGGTATCATAAAACTGCTTGAGTATACTTTAGAAAAATGCTGCAGTTCTCGACAGCCTCTTATCTTGTGTTCTGAAATGTAACAGCATGCCACCTGATTACCTCAGGTAAAAGTTGTCATTTGCACTATCTGGGCCACCACATTTCCTCTGGCTAGAGGCCTGTCTTGTTTGGACTGGCAGCTTCTGTTAACGCAGGTGTATGCTTACTGTACACTAAACTGGATTTTTGTCATCTATTTGGGGATTAAATGCACAATATGCCGAGTTCGGTTTTTCTTCGTCATCATGTTATACTGAATCTGAACTGAAAAACTTTAGCACAACTATATGTGAGGTTCAATTGTTCAGAAACCAAATTGCAATATTATATATATAGGTACTGATATAAATATTGTTAAGTCTAGAAAACTTTAAGGCCGGTTCATAAATTAAGGAATTCGAGGGAATTCAATATTAATGAGATTCATATCTATATTAATTATATTGATTATTGAAACTAAAGAAGTTTTGCATCAATTTATGTTGCTAAAATTGTACCTAAGGATATGATGACTAGGCAATGACTGGATTGAGTGAGATAAAGCACCATGCATTTGGCAAAGTGTATTTATCAAGGTCTTATTCTGAATTGCCTTTAACACATTCACTCTCAGGCAAATAAATGAGAGCACAGGCAGATAAGTAATGGCTGAGGGCCAAGAGACTCATTTCAGACTTTATTCTCAACGTGAAGGATAAGAAAGTGGATTAAGGGAGAAGTCCAAGTGAAAACACTTTTTTTCCAAGTGTAAAATATGAATTTTGAACTAGATAAACGTAAAAACTTGTTCAACTTTGCGAGCCTATGTTTCTAGGATTATCTCAGGAGTTATTATTATAAATTGTGGTAGAGTATAATTAATCAAGACCCATCCGTAACACTAAATCCTCCTCTTCAGTTGGGCTGAGTAAGTTGCCCAAGGCATTTATTTCAGGGGAGAAGGAAGATGTGGAAGAAACCGGCAACGTCTCTTTTCCGCCTTCAGATACAGTTCCTCAAACATCGAGATAGTGGACTGGATTTTACTTGGTCCTTAATTAGTGCATTGGTACGAGACTAGCTGACCAGTATTCCTAAAGTATGAATAAGAAAGAGACCTACCTAATTGCTCAATTTATAATTGTTGTTAATCAAATTACAAGAAAATAGCTTTTTCCTGAGAAGAGTAAAAGCTAGTTCTATTTGCTATTACTGAATGAGTGCTGATAGAGGACACCACTGTTCTGATGTTTTATAAGGATTACTCATTTAATCTTCATAGCAATCTGATGTAGATGAATATAATTAATATTCACACTTTACAAATGAACTAAAGGTTGTCTGGAAAGGTGTCTTTGCCTAGTTACATAAGTAGAAGCAGGGGTATTCAGGTGTTGCAAGCAGAAGTATTGCTTGAGTTTTGACTGTCAACTTCTGACAGATGATCTGATGTCCTTTTGATGCCTGAGTATCTGTTGGACGATGTAGCTCAGTTCAGTGAATGCACAGTTTTCTGTCAGGCTGTTGCCTGAAGAATAGCAGAGAAGACAAATTTGCCTGGAGGCTTTCTTCCGGAATCAGGAGCAGTTTCTCATCCATAAAAAAAGAGGCATTTAATTATTCCTGGCCATGGAGATGAGAAAATGTGCATCTCAGCCCCTACCACTGACAGGAAAAGGCAACCAGAAGGCCAAAAATGTGAGAAAAACAACATGAGCACCATCGGTCAGGAACATTTCATTGCCTTTAATATGAAACTCCTTGAGATGCTTGGGGATTGTCCTGGCCCTTCCAACTCCACCTTACACTTGGTCAAAGCTATCCAAACTATACTTGTGGGGTGAAAATCAAGACTCAACCGCAGGTAGAATAGCAGACCCTAGACTTGATCATCAACTTGCCAGAGCTACTGAATAGTTCACGGCTCATTCTCAGACATATGTCTTGGGCATGGCGTTATTTGCTCATGTCTTGAACCTACCAACTTTCTCCTCTTCTGGACTTTTCTAAAATGCCTGCCAACTGAAGAATACCTTCAGGTTGGGGAGGGATGTTCTATTCTGAAACAAAAATTATAAGGAACTGGAGTAAAGATATGGCATAATCATGTTTTAACTAAGAAAAAGGTTTACTTGAGCTGTAAGTATCATTATGGTAGTAAATATATATTGAGAATCCATGACTTGCAGTGAAGGTTGTCTAACAGATAGGAATGCAGAGATGAATAATAAAATGTAGGCCTTCCGTGAATTTATAACACAAAGTCTTTTCTCCAGTCTGCCACTGCTAATACACTTCCACCATTTGAAAACAATAACAACAGCGACAGCATCACAACAGTCACTGTTAAATATGTATTGATTGTTTATTGCTGTTAAAAATCTAGCAAAGATTCAAGGTGGGTGCACTGAAGACTTGTCCACATGGGCAAGTTGAATCGGCACCTTAGCTAGGTTTTTGGACAATTTGGGGCATCTTAGGAAAATTAACAAGGATTTCTTTTCTGCATGCCCCTAATATTTTAGCTTATTTGTAATGCCTTCTGCTTTTTATTGTCCTGTACTGCTTCTTGGAATTATTTTAAAATTTAAGAAATAAAATTAATCACTCTTCACAGTAAACAGTCCTATAAAAATCCACTCTGATTTTTCCTCTGACTGTTCTTGATGACTTCAGGATACTCTTATCTGGCTAGTTTTGAGCTTGATGGTTGGATCTATAGAATTATCATGCAGCCAGGTCTCACACATTACAAACATTTCCAGAAAAAAATGTTCAGCTCTGCTGAGCAGTGCTGTTGTTTCTGGTTTTTTAAATCTTCTTAGGCAGGAAAGAAATGAATTTGTAGCTGCCACTGATGTTGCAATCACATGTGGACATTTGAGATAAATGGCACCAGAACTTTGATCCTACTTCCTTCTCCTAGTTACAGACAGAACCACTGCCTAAGCCATGTCTGCATCTGCGTCCTGACTAGATTTCTAACAAACTGTAAAGTCTTATTTCATAGAGGTTTATGTGGTCCTCTTTTTACAACATAGATGGAAAACACTTGTTTCCTCCATCTCCGTCCAAATTATCAGTGTTAACTAGATGAAAAGCCACATCTTAATCATGTAAAATTGCCATGTGATTTATTGGTACGTCAATGAGTCACGTTGACTTACTGAATCATTTTTTAGAATACTTAGTAGTTGGAATATAAGCAATTCTCATTCCTTCGCTATTTTTAATACTGTATAAACCAAATATCACTCAAGAAACTTCTCTTTAAATAAGCATATGTATTTCACTCCCATTTTGTTACCTGAGATAATTTCGCAAATGTTCTAGTATTTACTAGGAATGTAACCATGAACTCCAAGCACATTCACTAGAAGAAGCATTTTATTATTTAAAAATATGTCCTAGAATCCAGAGTAGGTGTAACTTTAGGTTTGAAATCAGAACAATGCTGAAGACAGCATTCTTTTTTCTTGACCTTTATCCAGAAACAGATTGCTTCAGGGGGTTTGAAAAATAAAAATATGAGAAAATGCGGTATGTCAATTTCCACGAGATAAGAAAGAATATTAAATTTATCCTGGTTTTAGTGATAAGTCATTCTTATATTACTATCAACATGCATCTTGCTTATTAGAATTCTTGGAGTTTTATTTTGGCCATTTCCCAAATCTTCTTTTTATAGTGTATGAGTTGAGAATGTTGAAATTTCCAAACAGATCATTAAAAAACATACATTGAAAATAAATAACCCTAAGGAATTTGAATCAAAATTTAAATCTTTCAGGATACACTATTTGTTAGATTTTCACATTGCTTTCAGTTAAGGAAGCTCATATAATAGAAGTTGATCATGACGATTTGTGAGCATAGTAACAATATATAAAAAGCAGTGCAACCAAGAATCAATTCACCTTCATATTTACATGTCTGTAAAAACAGATTAGAAATTCTAAATCACAAAAATGAACTCAAATTATGTCAGAGACAAATATTATGTTCTACAAATAATACCATGATACATAGGAAATTATTATTAGAAACTCTGTCAGAAATAAACTGTTAAAACTTTGTTATTTAAATGTGAATTAAGATTTAAAAGGTTAGTGTTTTAAAATCTTACCCATTCTTCTAGATACCAGTCTTCAAGATTTAGGATCAGGAAATCACAATTTTTAAAAATAGCTGAGAATTTTAGAAATCATGTTATTCTGAAAATATTTTCAACATTCCTCATAGTCTTTAAAAATGGGGGGGGATAAGGGGAGCAAGGGTGGTGGGATTAATGGCTGTCAATATCTGTCTGGGGACGGGGGGACACCCCTTATCAACAAGGGTGTCTGAACGATGCTTATTTGTATACCTAACCCTTAACTGTACCCCACAATTTTAAAATAAAAAATATGGCTAAAAAAATTATTATGAATATCTTTTTTAAAATGTTCAATACGTATAAAATTTTAAGAGTAGTGGTATTTACAGGGAACTGTAGTATCGAATGGATATTTGAATACTGGAAACTACCAGTGATCCTTATTGTGTAGCATCTGAATAATGTAATTAGTATCAACTAGCAAGTTTAATAGAATCACACAGTATCATGTTGAAGTTGCCATTTTAAGGTTTTATTTTCTTTACTAAATTTTTTATTTGTTGTGCATCTTACATGACATAATGACTCACTGTTAGCTGAAGACAGAGCCAGAAGCACACACATATGGCATGGTAACAGGTATAGGTAAGACTGACTAATGAGCTCATCATCACTTCTTTCCTATTTGCTCCTAAAAATGGTGACCTTAACCTTAGACTCTGCTATCAACTTTGCTTTCTCCAAACCAGTGATGTTTCAGTGTTGATTTTTAAGCTTTAATTCTTGCAGAGTTACAGCTTTCCTGATTTCTCAACTGTTTCTTGAGATCTAAGATGGAGAACAAATATAAGTTTCCTAAAAAATAACAGCAGGGAAATCTACATAAAAACCTGAAAAGATTATATATATGCATACATATAAATATATATCTATATTTAAACTATAATTGTGCTATTAAGGTAATAGAGTTATAAGTTTTGGCATTATTTAACTTTTATTTATTTATTTGTTATTACTTAAGATTTAGTTGATATATCATCTTTTCAAGAGGAAAGATATGCTTTTACTAAGATATACTTAAGGATTGTAAAAAAGTTACATGTAAAACTATTTATTGAAATAGTAAATTAAAAATATCATATGTACTATTTGCAATGAGATTTAGGCAAAATGTGAGTGATTACAGTATCTCAAACATAGCTTGACCTTTCTTTTTTTTTTTTTTTTTGAGTTGAAGTCTCACTCTGTCACCCAGACTGGAGTGCAGTGGCCGCTCCCGGCCACCGCAGCCTCGACCTGCTGGACTCCGGCCATCCTTCCGCCTCAGCCTTCCAGTAGCTGGAAATACAGATGCGCGCTACCACGCCCGGCTAATTTTTGATTTATTGTAGAGATGAGGTCTCACCAAGTTGCCCAGGCGGGTCTCGAACTCGCGGGCTCTGGCAATCCACTCACCTCAGCCTCCCAAAGCGCGGGATTACAGGCTGAGCCACCGAGCCCGGCAGCTTGACCTTTCTTACATTAAAGATCACCTAGCCAATCCATCCTCTGGCTCTGTCCTCCAATACTTGAAGATGTGGCTTAAAGTATATATTTATGAAACTTGTGTTCACTGCTCCAACCTGCAACGATTTTCTAGCCTGAATCCTATATTTCTAGCCTTGAAAACTCATATCATTAGCCACTAAAAAATAAAAAAGTTGGAATGTTTATGTTTTCAGCAGATTTTAACTAACTGAGCACCCACACCAAGATAGTACAAAATGGCAGGGACCTAAGTGCGACTTCTGGCATGTTGGCAGTGTGTACCAGCATCCCTTACATATGGCTGTATATGTACAATAAAAGCTGAATGAGGATTAATGGATTGATTCAGATATTCTAATGAGCTATAGTTTTCTTGATAATTTGCACAAAGTCTTTTTTAATGATTTTATACCATTTTGACTTAAAAACAGGATCTGTAGTTATGAAATTAAACAGAATCTCAATTTAATTGCCTGCTCATCAGATGACCTTCTCTTTCTCATCCCGTTTCCTCTTCTAATATGAAATTTTTGCCAATGTTTTCTAGAATATTCTCTTTTTTAAAAAAAGTGTATGCCTCTACCTTCAAATTGGAGACTTCAAAAAAGTCTTCCATCTCCGCTATTGCAATGTTTTTAAATTGCAAAGTACTTAGATTGTCTCTACAGTAAAGTAAAATATGAATTTCATGATATACAGCCATTCAGAAAGGACAGCAATTTATTTGTTTGCAAGCTCTGACAGCTTACAAGGATTTGGCTCTCACTGTATCTCAGTGAGTTATATAGGCTTCACTTTTAGCATGTGATTGACTGTGGGGCTTAATATTGAGCAAAATAGCTGCTACAGATGCTCAAAATATGTATTAATTAATGAATTTTACTCTCAGTGGCATGTAGCAGTGTAAGAACCACATTTTCACTGGAAGGTAGTATGTCCTTGCAGAGAAAGCTTATCCCCAGGTAAGAAGCAGGCAGCAACATAAACGGATCTATACTACAACTCCATAAGCATTTCTCACCTTTATTTTTAGAATCAGGACATAAGTTAGTTGTCAATCTATGTTCTGTAAACTAATGCATTTTTCTTTCTCCAACACATCTATGCACTTAAAAAAAAATCCAAGGATATAATGATCAGATAATCAGCTGTATGGAGGTATAATTTACATATAATATAATCCCCCCTTTTAAGTGTATAACATAATTTTTATATGGAGAACTAGAAGATCACCTTGGTGAGAGAGAAAGACCTTGGAGCAAAACCTCACGATAATATTCCCTAAATGGCACCACAAAACAGCTAACTGCCTGACCTACTTGCAGACGAATCCTTTTACAACATTCTTTGCCTGGTGTACACTCTCAGCTACATTTTTGAAAACTTTCCTGTAACTGAATAGCTCTTACTATATTTATGCTGTTTACCGCACATTGTTATTAGAATTAAATCATGCAATAAGTATGGAGGTGCTTTAAGAATAATTCTATCCAAGTGTATTATATAGGAAATGATGCTCTTAAATGCTTCCCCCACCCCGCAATAGAACAGATAAATTAAAAAGCTTTGAAGGCATAAGAAATATTTCATCATACAGGTAAGGTTTGGGCCTCCCTTAAGGTTCCCACTTCGCCTGGTTTGAGATGAAGGTACCGTTATTGATGTTACGTGCTCCCCCTCCCCTGACAGTGTCCTGTTACTGCCAATGCCTTTTTTTTATGGTTTTATGATTAATGCTCAGGGCCTGCTCATGATAGAGAACATGTGGTACTTTTTTGTTGTTGTTTCTGTGATGGATCACTGAATACCATAGACTTTGAATCCGTCCAAGTTGCTGCAAAGTCCATAATTTTGTCCTTCACTATGACTGCGTTATACTCCATCATGTAGATGACCCACATTTTTTGAATCCTGTCTACTTTTCATGGGCAGCAAGGTCAGGTCTATGTTTTTGCCATTGTGAATAATGCTGTGATAAACATGCATGTGCAGGTATCTTTTTCACAGAGCGATTTGAGTTCCTCCAGGTATATTCCCGGGAGAGGGATTGCTGGGTCATATGGAAGGTCAATCTTAGATCTTTTAGGAATCACCACACTGTTACACTGTTTTCCACAGAAGTTGTTCTAGTTTACACTCTCACCAACGGTGCAGAAGTATTCCCTTTTACCCCGCATCCTCTCCAGCATCTGTTTTTTGTTGTTGTTGTTTGTTTGTTTGTTTGTTTTAGTTACTGATGATGGCCACCCTGACTGGAGTTAGATGGTATCTCAGTGTGGTTTTAATTTGCATGTTTTTGATGATTAGTGAGGCTGAGCGTTATTTCATGTATCTGTTGACTGCTCGTATGTCTTCTTTTGAGACATGTCCACTTACCTACCTAATCCTGAATTGTGCCCTAATTCAGGATTAAGCCAAGCAAAAAGGATGTGTAATCAGAATATGCTTCTGAGAAAGAGACAGAGGTAAGGAAGACAGGTTTCTAAATATAGGTCTAAATTTACAAAATCTCTATGAAGCCATATCAAAGCATTACTATATTTTTCATCTGTGGCCTCAGACTACCCATCTCTCCAACCAGACACCAGGCTCCGTTTCTTGACTGAGCCAAATTCCACAATTTTAAAGCTGCATTATTAGATTGTTTATTCCAAATACAGCAGCATTAAGGAAGTGTCCAAGTATGAGGTTATTCTAGAGCTAAGTGAAGTCTTTTTTAAAAAGTTTCATAGAGTATTAGATTATCTCTCTGATTCACTGAAATTGAAAAGAAAAAGTAAAATAAAATAAAACAGGGCATGAAAGCAGTATTAGGAGGAAATTTTATTTCATTTTAATGCTTCTATTTAATAAAAAATGTTAAAATACCTACAATTCTAGATTAATCTTTGACAATTTCTGGTTGTAGTTTTAGAAGATAAATAATACCGAGTTAATTGATCATTACAACCATTCTTTAAGACTTTTAACATATTTTCTTTAAATTAATCGCCAACATTTTTACTACTTTAGAGTTCCACCTGACAGTATAAAAGAAAAGTGTGTTTGAATATAATTGTGCCAATTTTGAACACTGTTAATTGTTTAGCTTTGCAAGTTTGCCAAACATTTTTTAAAGGTATCATATATTGTGTGAAATTATATTTTCTTAGCAGAGTGGCTTAAGAACATGCATATTGGAGTTGACCAGCCTTAAAAGTGTGATTCAACTCTACCACTAAGTAAATTTGGACACTCTAGCTGCTTTTTTATGTCCCCATTTCCTCATCTGTAAAGCGGGGTTTAAAGTAACACCGACCTCCTTCGTCAGTTTTGGTGTTTAAGTGGCTTAGTACAGCACATTGCTTGGCATACTGTAAGTGCTTAATAAATGGTAGAAATGATGTTACTACTAGCGTTCTTGCTGCTCTAAGAATGATTTGAATTTTTATTTACATTCATTGAGCACGTTTCTTTGTTTATCTGGAATTACATGTGTCTTTTGGGGATATTTCAAAATTACGGAAATCTTATTTTTATTGTCCCTTTAAAGTTATTTAATTTTAAGCTGTATTTATAGTTTTCAATATAATATATGTGATATAATTATATTATCTCTATTTCATTATTTTAATATCGCTTATGATATTTTCTGAAGTTTAGAATGTTCTAATTTTCTTTAGTAAAATTGAGTGACTTTTTGCTTTTACACTTGCAAAGATTTTGTCATATTAAAATAAAAAATATTATCATCAAACCAAAATATTTTATGTGCTAAAAAAAATAAAAAAAATAAAAAAAAAAACAAAGGTTGTGTGTGCTAAGAAATTTAGGTGCCAAAATAATGCTGCGATTAAAACTTACCTAATAAACATTAGAATTTCTAAAGGGGTTGCAAAATACATTCAATTCTATAGTATTGTTGTGCATAAAAATGGTCAATGTACCAATCAAAATATATGTCAATATCTATTGAATGGTAAAATTTGAGAACATAGTCATAGAAAATAGAGATTTGGAGCCGGGCTCGGTGGTTCAGCCTGTAATCCCACGCCTTTGGGAGGCTGAGGTGAGTGGATTGCCTGAGCCTGCGGGTTCGAGACCCGCCTGGGCAAGCAAGACCTCATCTCTACAATAAAATCAAAAAATTAGCCGGGTGTGGTAGCGCGCGCCTGT